>JAODAL010014812.1:75000-86121 GCA_025379985.1 Phyllomedusa bahiana | reverse complement strand
TCGACTATGTCCGGATTGTATCTTGTCAGGGGCGGTCAGCGTCTACCCAGGAGACCCTCTTCTATGATGACTGTAGCAATTACAAATCACCAGACGACCATGCAAGACATAGCAGTGCAAGCTTCTTTGCAGCGATGTCCTCACTTTGTGGCAGTTCTCTGCTCTGCCTAATACCAGGGTTTGCATGTGAAAACCCCAGAATAGCATCCATATATGCTAGCACAGATCACACAGGAGCGGCGCAGACCTATGTAATGGTGCAATCACCATGTACTAGCCGGTACGTGGGGCGTGAATACTTCCTCCCCAGATACAGTCCGCAGCTCGATAGATGAATTGAGCCTTGTAAAAGCCACAGCTGCAATTAGAGACTGTGCGTCTGTGTATTAGTCTCCCATCACAAATTCTGTGAACAGATCTTCTAGACGTCCCACAAGAGGCTGATGGAGCCGCGATGTTCCTGAGGCGATCTGCTTCATCACCGTACATTAACCGCTGCAGAAGTTTCTACTCCAGAGAAGTAAAGCTGCTCACACTCCAGTCATTCTCCTATGTATTAATATTTATTATTCATAAAGGCAAGGACTGCAGCGAAAAGAATGAAGCCTCAGTGTCACAGGAAGGAGGAGGCCTCACCCAACACCACAAGGGCTTACAGACATTGGCTGTGCCGGTCAGCGCAAAGTATTTGTTTCTATGTTTTCTAGCCATACGCATGGACCAAGGATTTAGAATACAGAATTCCTTAACCACACAATTCAACCATCCAGGGTCAGATCAGCTCATCTCCTGCTCCTCCTCTGCCGTCTACAAGTGACCCTATAACCCCTCCACGCCCCGTGCCGTAAAGATACGCAGCTTCGGTGGTATAAAGGGGCCAGAATTGGAGAGAGCTCCGATCCCGGCCATTTAACCGGCATGGTAAACGTGACTAATGATTAGAAAAACAGGGACGTGGGTCATTGCGGCCCGCCAAGCAACGTGATCACCAAGATGACATTTATGAGCCAGGCAGCCAGAGGGTCTCATGAAGGTTCTGTAGTGCCATGTTAGTTACACCTTAGGCAGGGGTGTAATAGAAGATGCATGGAATAATCCTAAAAACATAGTACTACAGTATATAGTACAAGCCAATTGCAGTGTTCAAGTCTCCAGGGAAAAAAAAATTTATAAATTATAATACGATATGTTTACGGGTGTGTGTAATATATGTGTGTGTGGGTATATATATATATTATATATATACTAATAAAAATTATTTAATATTATATATATATATATTAATTACTACACACACACTCACCACTCAATAGATAAGAACACTTAAACAACACCCCATTGTAACTCCAAGTCAATCACAACTTTTTTGCGAGATTCAACCTGTCCAGTTGTAAATCAAACATGATTGTGATCAATTCTTCCAGCTCCTGGCCAAATGGTACAGACACAAGTAGAATTGATTGCGGCAAGCGGGCATAGACAACCCCTATAAGGTGACGGTGCTGCAGGTGGTGACCACAGACACTTCTATGTTCCTCAATCCGTTTTGGCTGTTCTGGTCACTATTTGCATTTCTGCCACATTGCTCACTACGCCTCTTGAGGTGCTGGACGGCTTGGTGTCTACAACCCAACAGAAGTTGATCAGGTCGTGCAGCTACAATCATGGATGGCAGATCAATGTGAGATATGATGTCTGTCAGCAGAGTGTCCAGAGCTTTGGAGCAGATTAACGAGGGTCACACGGACAGTACACTCAGGAGGTGGAGGGGGCCGAAGGAGGGCAACAAACCAGACGTAGGACCGCTGCCTCCTCCATTGTGTAAGGATAGCAGTTGCCAGAGCCCTGCACATGAACTCCAGCCAAGCACATGATATCCATGTGTCTGCTCATTGTGGGGGGTACTGAGGGCCATATGTCAGTGCTTACAAGCACAATTGTGCAGGGCTATTGGCATTTTGCCTAAGAGTGAACACCAAGTTGGCAGGGGCAGATTCGGATGTTGGCCTCTGAGCTCTTCATGGTATGGGAGAAGGGTCACATGAAGCACAATTTGACGAGGCTGGAGACGCCGTGAGAAAATTCTGCTGCTGTACATCCTCGGTATGAGCGGTTTCGGCTGTGCACGGTCAGTATTGGTGCGGGAGGCATTTTTTAGACGGGCGCCCACCCCTGCATCTGCTGCCAGAGGCTGCCCTGACTGCTATTAGGGATGAGAGCCTCAGAGCTCATTGTGAGACCATGTGTGGTGTCATTACGGCCTGGGCTAGTGTTGATGCAGGACACTGCTCGGCCTCATGTGGCTGTGGGGTGTCTGCAGCTCCTGCATGTTGGAAGGCTCATGATGCTATTGGACTGGCTGCCCGGTCCCCAGACACCGAATCCAATCAGCCATATGGGACATCTCGTCATCCACCAACACCACAGACTGTCCGGAGGTGACTGATGCTATTTCTCCAGGTTTTCTGGTGGAGATCCCTCAGGAGAACTCGCCGCAAATAAGGAGCCAGGTGTTGCAGGGAGGTCATACTGGCACGGTTGAAGCCACAGCAATACTGAGACTCTTTTCCTTCTCCTGAGGCATTTCCCCACTGATAAGTTGATCAGCCATGGAAACTTCATTTTCCCCATTTTGATTCTGAGAATCATTCCAATCAGGACTGCAGGGCGAGATTTCATTTTCTTGATCATTTTTATGCTTTATTCTTCTCAACACTGCACTTGTAATGAATGAAGAATTGCAACGGAATATTTCAATTCATTGACATTGGGATTTTAATGTTCCCTTTATTTTAAACTGTGTTATACATGTAGAAGTTCAAAACATTTACAGATAGAAAAAAAAAGGTACTCGATTGGTAAAGCCACAGTCCATTAATCTACAATTTATTCCTACAGGTGTACACTATAGAAGAAAAAAAATTTTAAATAAAAAACTGATCAAGCCACCACACGATATCCCAGATGGTATTACACTTTAGCCTGTAAGGCTTTGTGCTACTCACAATTGGATAAAAACGATCGTTAGAAGATTCTAAAACCGCACCAAAAAAACGATCGTTTATGGTAGACTAGGAAAAAAAAATTATATATATTAATATATATATAATATATATATATATATTATATAATTTATTATATATATATATATATATATATATAATATATATGATTTAATATATATATATTTCCCTGTTGTCTACACAGGTCGTTTTTCTCCCTGCTCGTTTTCTGCCGCCAGTGGATTATGTTGTAACATAGCATAATACGCCAGTATGTTTAGTTTTTTCAGCATCTTCCCAATTGAATGTATGGGTCGACGGCGCCCAAAAAAAAAAAAATAAAAAAAAAAAAAAAAAAAAAAGCAACCGAGAATCAAACTGGCGGGGTTTTGCCAATAAGTGAAGAAGAAAAAAAAAAAGTAGGACTTTGGACACTTTTTTTTTGTCCTTTGCTATGTGACACTGGCCTAACAAAAAAGCTCTCACTCAGGTCCATAGAATTAAAGGGGGAAAAAAAATTTAAAATTAGCTGGTTGCATAATAACGCCGTAGCTGTTTGTGGCACGAAAACAGAATGCCTTAGGCTCAGACCAAATATCGGTTGGGAAATCCCGACTGTTAGTTGGACAGTTTTTGGTCACGGGGGGACTTTTGTCCCCGGTTCGTTTAGATTCCATTCCTACCCTTTGCACCCACATGTTCCACCGCGAAAAAACTGGCAGAAGAATGAATCATGTTCTATGTTTTTTTGGGACCGTCGGCGGGCTAAGAAGCAGTCAGGTTGAAATATCTGTGCGTGGGGACTGCTGCACGGATTTGCCATAGAGGTCCATGTAAAAGGCCTGGATGTCGGTTTCACAGGCAGCTTTCAAAACCGGAAAACAGTCTGTAAAACCTAATGAAAACCGGATGGGTGGTGGACATGCCATACACGGTATGAAGACTGGAAAAATAAATAATTTTAAAAAAGGCCTGGAGGAGGAAAAACCAAAAAGTAATGAATTCACCTCTACATTAATGGCGCGTGGTTGCTCTAACGTTTCCCATGTCTTCTTATTCCCAATTGTGCCATTTTCTACTATCACACATATTTTCATCAAAACAAGCTCCCAATACTGTGTAGATAATACTGCTACCCTGCGCCAGAAAAAAAGCGATAATCATGCAACACTCTGATTAAATCACCCCAGTCACAGGGATATAGGTGCAGACAGCCCATCACACATTTTATATACCCACCAAGCCAGCGCACCACACGTGGCTTACTACATGAGCTATGCGCTGCAGACCTCTAAAGTAGGAGGTGGTCATAATAATGAGAGTTTTAAGAGTACTTTTGCTGGCAGGTTCCTTCATTAAAACTGGTCACGGAGGCCCCAGCAGCAGAACAACCTGTGAACGACCTATTATCACGAGACCTTTAAGGTTTATTAAAAAAAAAAAAAAAAAAAAACTTCTCCAGGGCTCTGCAGTTTTTCAATGGATGTGACGTCAATACTCAGGTGAAGCCGTGGAAGAGGCTAATTTTTTATGTCAAGCAAGTATGTTTAAAAAGATTAAGATTTCCCCACATCCAAAACAGTAAAGGAAGTCCCCAAAATTCAGAAAACCCCTATAATAATTTTTAATAATTGCGTAATGAAAACTTCTGCCTAACACACTTGGCTAGCTGTCAGTGAATGGGACCAGAGTGTCTCATTCATTGACAGCAAGCAGAGATTTAAAAGAAAAAAAACAAAAAGTAAGGACTGAAACACAAAGTATTTGGGTAAAACGCGTAATCTTTTATTCTGCAATAATTAAAGCACAACTCCAACCTCACACACCTATCAGGAGGAGAAGTCGGATTGGTAGGGTCCAGCAGTTTCTGTAACTCCCATAGACTATAATGGAGAGTCGTAGACATGCAGGTCTGCTCCTCCCATCATCGGTGGAAGACCCCTTTAAAATACCTTTATAAAACAAATGACTCTGTACGGAGAGGGAGGCCCTACAGCTTCCACAGCCATCCGCCAAGTGACAGCTACTCCTTCCCATACAGCATGTCCCTGCCAGATGCCTCCAGCAGCCGCTTATCACCTATTAGAAGAAAAGATCAGGCCTGCAAATGTAACATGCCCAACCCTTCTCTCCCTGCCAGGGGAAAGTCTGCACACCCCCATACACAGGAAATAGCCTGCCAAACCCCAGAAGGCACCTTCAAATCCTTATAGTCATTCCCAGCAGCACCTATAAACCACTGTAGGTACCTGAAAACCGCTCCAAGAACCTCCAGTAGCACCACCAAAGAAGTATAGATACCTGCAAACCTCTCCTGACACTTGAACATTCCTCCGGCAGCACCTCCAACCCCTCCTGGGCCCGTCCAAGCAGCACCTCCAACCCCTCCTGGGCCCGTCCAAGCAGCACCTCCAACCCCTCCTGGGCCCGTCCAAACAGCACCTCCAACCCCTCCTGGGCCCGTCCAAACAGCACCTCCAACCCCTCCTGGGCCCGTCCAAACAGCACCTCCAACCCCTCCTGGGCCATCCAAACAGACACCTCTCCAACCCCTCCCTGGGCCCGTCCAAACTCAGCACTTCCACACCCCTCCTAGTGCCGTCAAAACAGACCTCCAAACCCCTCCTAGGCCCGACCAAACCGCACCTCCAAACCCTCCTAGGCTCCGTCCAAACAGCACCTCAACCCCTCCTAGGACCGACCAATAAACAAGCTCCTCAACCCCTCCTAGGCGCCGACATAATAACAGCACCTCCAACACCTCTGAGGCCCGACCAACGCACCTCCATCCCCTCCTGGGCCCGTCCAAACAGCACCTCCAACCCCTCCTAGGCCCGTCCAAACAGCACCTCCAACCCCTCCTAGGCCCGTCCAAACAGCACCTCCAACCCCTCCTAGGCCCGTCCAAACAGCACCTCCACCCCTCTGGCCCTCGACAAACAGCACAACTCAACCCCTCATGGGGCCGTCCAAACAGCACCTCCCAACCCCTCCTGGGCCGTCCAAACTGCAACCTCCCAACCCTCCTAGGCAGCGTAACAAAAACACGCACACCTCCAAAACCACCTCCTTGGCCCGTTACAACAGCACCTCCAACCCCTCCTAGGCCCGTCCAAACAGCACTCAACCCTCCTAGGCCCCACCTAACAGCACCTCCAACCCCTGCTTGTCCCGTCCAAACTGCACTTCCAACCCCTCCTAGGCCCGACCAAACAGCACCTCCAACCCCTCCTAGGCCCGTCCAAACAGCACCTCCAACCCCTTCTAGGCCCGTCCAAACAGCACCTCCAACCCCTCCTGGCCCGACCAAACAGCACCTCCAACCCCTCCTAGGCCCGACCAAACAGCACCTCCAACCCCTGCTAGGCCCTCCAAGCAGCACCACAAAACCCCTCCTTGGCGGTCAAAGCAGACCTCCAACCCCTCCTAGGCCCGTCCAAACCACTCCAAGCAGCTCCAGAAGCACAACCAAAGCAGTGTAGACACCTCCGAACCCCTCCTCCTGACAACCTACACCCCTACAGCAGAACCTCCAAACCCCTGTAGGTCTCTGCAAGCCCCTTCAAGCATCTCTTGGCAGCACCATCAAATCCTTCTAAGCACTTCCAAACAGCACTATTAACCTCTGCAGTCACCTGCAAAACCCTTCACTCCCCACAACCCCTTCCAGGCACCACCTCCAAATCCTTCAGCAGCACCTACAAACCACTCCAAACCCTTCCGGCAGCAGCACCTCACCTCATGCAAGAGCGTGATCAAATAAACCCGTGCCCGACCCTCCTTTCCCACGACAGCGTCAGGACACCACCCATAGCATTATATGCTTGGCCGGGCCGGATCAAACCAATGGTTATGTCTGACGTTTACCGGGTGTGTACGGGCAAGTTATGGGGGTATTTTCAGCTTACAAAGTGACAACATCACTGACACCAGGTACCCCCCCAAATTATTATGTTATTCACCCATTTAGCACTGTTCTATATCATAGCGCTGTACAGAGATTGTCACCATTCACATTGGTCCTTGCCCCTATTGGGTCACAATCAGTGCGTGTTCTCTGAAGTGTAGGGGGGCGAGGAGAGACCACGTCTCTAGAAGAATACACAGGGAGAAACAATACAAAAACTCCTTGCAGATGTTGTCCTTAATGGGATTTGAAGCCAAAATCCCAGTGCTACGGAGCCACACACACTGCCCAACCACCCGGGCCCCACTGCCCCTTGCACAGAGATGATCCGGCCTCTGCAGTTTAGGGACCTGAAGCAGGGGCCCCGTTCACATTATTAGGCCCAATGGCAATTCCCTGTGCAGCTGATCTAACCAGCTCTGCGACTCCTTACTCAGGAGTAAAGTGGGTCCCACAATTCGGCCTCTCATAAGATTGGAAGACCCCTATAATGTACAGTACATGTCACAGAGCAGCAGGCTATTTCCACTATTACACAACAACGTACACCGCTACTGTATATGGCAGCAGCACCCGCAGGCCGCCGGTCACCTCATGTGATGCAGACAGGACACGATCACTTCCCAGCTCTATACAAATATAGCAGCGATCACCTCTGCTTGATCAAGTGTTTCCATCCCTCATTGCTTTTAAGAGCTCTGCTTACTGTCAGTGAATGGAAACCCCAATTCTTTACCACCTCCTTCCACTTGACGGCTTGTTACAATTGTAACAAATCTAGACAGCTAGAGAGAAACTCCAGACTGATACATTGTAACAAACTACCAGTGCTGCTGATGCAGTGTGAGATTGGGGGAGGAGGGTCAGCACACTTCAAACCAAGGGGAAGGATATGGAGGGCTGCCGCCACTTCAAAACGAGGGGGAGCAGAATGGGAATCGGAGCGCCACCAACGCACTTCAAACCAAGGGGTGGGGGGGTGGAGGAAACAGAAGGCGCCACCGACGCAATTCAGAAGATGGGGGGAGGAAGGGGGAGGGGGACAGAAGCCGCCACCGACGCACTTCCCCCCGCCATAACCCCCCCTCCCCCCCCCCCGGGGGGGGGGGTGAGCGGCGGGAGGGAGGGGATCAGAAGCGCCGACGCACTTCAGACTGGGGGGGGGGGGGCGGGAGGAACAGAAGCGCACGACGCAACTTCAGGACTGGGGGGGGGGGGGAGGGGGATGGAACTGAAAGCGCAGACGCACTTCAGGGTCTGGGGGGGTGGGGGGGCGGGAGGCGAACAGAAGCGCCGTCGAATTAGACTGGGGGGGGCGGGGGCGGGACTGGGAACAGAAAGAAAGCGCGACGCACTTCAGACTGGGGGGGGGGCGGGAGGGAACAGAAGCGCCACCGACGCACTTCAGACCTGTTGGGCGGGGGGGCCCAGGAACCTCAGCACAGGGCACCCCCACAGGGGTTTTCTCTTGCTACCTTGTTGTCCAGTCTGTGCCCATGTGATACAATTGTAACAAACCCTCAGTTGCAAGAAATACACAAACAATGAACGTAAACCCAAATGTCGCCATTCACCGCCAGCAAGCAGAGATCCTGAATATGATGCGGCAGCGAGTCCCGGCGTATCAGAAGTTGCATTCCTTTTCCTCATTCCCCTCACCCCGGGGCGATACTCTTGATATTTGGCATTGCACCATTCAGGTCATGTGACTTTTTTTCAGCCAATAGGATTTAGCGGTTATTTCTGTCGCCATCTATGAAGCAACCGCCACCAAATCGGTGATTTTGATGGATGCTCCAAAAATTCTGCCCCGAAGCGGCGGTCGGTCACCTACGTGTATCCTACACCCACCACATGGGGCCACAGTGAGGCCACATGTAACACAACATACCACACTTAAAGGGTGACAACATAGAAGCATGAAATCCTGCCAGACTGACCCATACACAATGGGGAGACGTGCCAGGGGCTCCAACCGTCACATAGGTGGCCATCATATACCACATTGCCCACGTACAGCCGCAGCCTCCGCCATAACGGAGACCGAGAGAGGAGAACAAGCGCCACTCACCCGTACACAGCACCGCCGCCAGCAGCAGACACAGCCCGCACCGAGACACCGACACCACAGCCGCAGCCATTACCTCAGAACGGCCACTGTACAGCCAATGCCAGAATCCCGCCTCCTCCCAGGGTGCGGACTCTTCATTGGCCAGGAAACCGCCCCTCGGCCCAGCACAGAGCGATTCTATTGGCTGCGAGGAGTGTCCGTCAAGCGGAGACAGAGCTGAAACTGATTGGCTGCTGAATAGTGAACGTTGATTGGTTGTTTTAGGTGACGTCAGGGGGAGGGTTTACAGGCGGCAGGGGCGGGGCGAAACGTGCAGTGATTTTATGTCAGGAAATCAGATTGACGCGGCGGCTGCAGAGGTCGCGGGTTCGAATCCCGGAGGAGGCCATTTAGTTTAATTATTATTTTGCTATTATTCATGAACTAGAATGACCAATTAATGCATCATTTCCAAATTTTAAATGTTTAAGACTTGTATATTCATTAAATATCTATTCTGTTATTATCTAATTGTCCAGTGATTCACATTTTTTGTATTACCTTTTGTGTAGTTTGCAAAAGTTTTGGGTGTTGTTGGGCGTGTGAGAGTAAGGATATTAAAGCAAGGTATTTATGGTGTGTATTATCACAGTATGTGTCCGGGGTTGTGACATTATTGTACTGTAAGGGGTTTTCCAGGTGTTTAAGATTTATTGAATATCGTGTTTATGATGTTGTTGGTTTTTTGTTTGTGTGTGCACGTCCGGCTGGGGTGTCTGGCTGGGCTGGGGGAGCCGGTGGATGAGTGATGTTGGTGGGTAGGGGGGATGGGTGTTTGGGAGGAGGGGGGGTGGGGATGATGGGAGAATTATAAGGGGGGAAGTATGGAGGTAGGATTGGAGAGAGTGGAGGGAATGATATGGGGGATAGGAGTGGGGAGGTTGGTGGGGGGTTGAAAAATAAGATGTGAGGGTGGGTGGGGGGGGGGGGGGGGTGGGGTGGGGGGTGTGGGGTGTGGTGGGGGGTGGGGGGGGGGGGGGGGGGGGGGGGGGGGGGGGGGGGGGGGGGGGGGGGGGGGGGGGGGGGGGGGGGGGGGGGGGGGGGGGGGGGGGGGGGGGGGGGGGGGGGGGGGGGGGGGGGGGGGGGGGGGGGGGGGGGGGGGGTGGGGGGGGGGGGGGGGGGGGGGGGGGGGGGGGGGGGGGGGGGGGGGGGGGGGGGGGGGGGGGGGGGGGGGGGGGGGGGGGGGGGGGGGGGGGGGGGGGGGGGGGGGGGGGGGGGGGGGGCGGGGGGGGGGGGGGGGGGGGGGGGGGGGGGGGGGGGGGGGGGGGGGGGGGGGGGGGGGGGGGGGGGGGGGGGGGGGGGGGGGGTGGGGGGGGGGGGGGGGGGGGGGGGGGGGGGGGGGGGGGGGGGGGGGGGGGGGGGGGGGGGGGGGGGGGGGGGGGGGGGGGGGGGGGGGGGGGGGGGGGGGGGGGGGGGGGGGGGGGGGGGGGGGGGCGGGGGGGGGGGGGGGGGGGGGGGGGGGGGGGGGGGGGGGGGGGGGGGGGGGGGGGGGGGGGGGGGGGGGGGGGGGGGGGGGGGGGGGGGGGGGGGGGGGGGGGGGGGGGGGGGGGGGGGGGGGGGGGGGGGGGGGGGGGGGGGGGGGGGGGGGGGGGGGGGGGGGGGGGGGGGGGGGGGGGGGGGGGGGGGGGGGGGGGGGGGGGGGGGGGGGGGGGGGGGGGGGGGGGGGGGGGGGGGGGGGGGGGGGGGGGGGGGGGGGGGGGGGGGGGGGGGGGGGGGGGGGGGGGGGGGGGGGGGGGGGGGGGGGGGGGGGGGGGGGGGGGGGGGGGGGGGGGGGGGGGGGGGGGGGGGGGGGGGGGGGGGGGGGGGGGGGGGGGGGGGGGGGGGGGGGGGGGGGGGGGGGGGGGGGGGGGGGGGGGGGGGGGGGGGGGGGGGGGGGGGGGGGGGGGGGGGGGGGGGGGGGGGGGGGGGGGGGGGGGGGGGGGGGGGGGGGGGGGGGGGGGGGGGGGGGGGGGGGGGGGGGGGGGGGGGGGGGGGGGGGGGGGGGGGGGGGGGGGGGGGGGGGGGGGGGGGGGGGGGGGGGGGGGGGGGGGGGGGGGGGGGGGGGGGGGGGGGGGGGGGGGGGGGGGGGGGGGGGGGGGGGGGGGGGGGGGGGGGGGGGGGGG
>JAODAL010014812.1:0-70000 GCA_025379985.1 Phyllomedusa bahiana | reverse complement strand
GTCTATGTGGTAATGTTGAGGATTGTAAGGAAGGATAAATGTAGGTATTTTTGCTTTTGACGCAGTATTATACCTGTATATTGACATAATTTACTTAATGCCGGGGTTACTCTGGGAGTTATATATTTCATTGGAACTACTGATATAAAAGCATTTATATTGAAAAGTAAAGATATACTACTTCCACTTCATGTGTTCTTTTCTTTTGCCTCCATATTCATTCATTCATAAGATCAGTGAATCTTCCTGTTTGTGGGAGAGTGTCAGTTGATCTCCAGTATCTCTTTCCTACAACTCCCAGACTGCAGTGCAATCTAGGACTTCCCTCGACAATTATCACTGCTACGGTCTATGTGCTGATATTAATGTGTAATCTCCTTGCGCTCTGTATTTCTGATTTAAATGCAGTATTATACCTGTGTATTGACATAATGTACTCAAAGGGATTATCCAGGATTTTAAAGCTTTCATAAAATATAATAAACAGCATTTATATGGAAAAGCAAGGATATTCCATGACCTTCATGTGTTTCTTTTCTTTTGCCTCCATATTCATCTATCAATAAGTTTCCTTTTTGCAGGATACACTTCACTGCCTTGTGGGAGTGTCAGCAGTTCTCCAACACCTGTTTCCTACAACTGCCAGACTGCAATGCACTCTAGGGCTTCCATCCACAGTTATCACTGCTAGGGTCTATGTGGTAATGTTGAGGATTGCAAGGAAGAATAAATGCAGGTATTTCTGATTTAAATACAGTATTATACCTGTGTATAGACATAATGTACTTAAAGGGGTTATCCAGGAGTTTAAGATTTCATAGAACACTATAAACAGCATTTATATGGAAAAGATATCCACTACCTTCATTTGTTTCTATTCTTTTGCCTCCATATTCATCTATCATAAGATCAGTGAAACTTCCTGCTTGTGGCAGAGTCAGTATTTCTCCAGTATCTCATTCCTACAACTCCCAGACTGCATTGCAATCTAGGACATCCATCCACAGTTATCACTGCTATGTGCTGACATTAGTGCTCAGCACTTTCGGTCATAATAATGATAATATTAATTGTAATAATAATGATAATAGCTAGGACTTATGATTTACTATGTAAACTGTACAGAGCTGCAGTCATCATTTTCATGACAACAGTACAAAACCCCCAGCTCTGAACAGCTGTCCTCTGCTCCATTTACTAACTTCTGCCAGTAGGACTCACAGATAAGCAAACAGTTCCCCCTCCCCTGTAATTACTCTAATGTAATTACTTCTATTCACTTTCAAACTGCAGGCTTACAAGAATGGACTACAGTCAGATCGTTCTCTCCTTACCTGACGGCCATTAAAGGGGAGTGTTCTTGAGCTGAGCCTAGCTTCAAAGCATACCCACTGGGCGATGACAAAACGTTCACTGAGGCCATGTGATCAATGAACGTCAGGTGGTTTGCTCAGGGGATCCAGGAGGAAGGGAGGAGATGGATCTTATGCTGGTTCTGCACAGCCAGGGGCAGGTAGATATTTTTAATATGTAGGAAGACAAAGTTTGAATATTATACCAGTTGTGAACGCCTACAACAATAAAGACTGTCCCGGAATGGCTTTATATTTAGGAGTGTAACAATTGTGGGTTGTAGGGAAGCAGCTGCTGCTTATGGGGTTCAAAGAGTGGTATAACTGGCGCATGGTAGATCTTGGGAGACTGTTAAAGATTTTTATTTTGACCCAGGAGCTTCCAGTTACATTTCTGGAATAAACTATGGATGTATGTAGAGGGTCTATATAAGGTCATACTTTGTTTAGGCTGTCTGGTCTGGGTATGTACATGTTTAGGGGATTGGTCTGGATCTGTATTTGAATGGTCAGGGGTCTATACTTATTTAGGGAGTATAGTTTGGGATCTTTGTTCAGGATGTCTTGTCTGTGGTCTGTATTGGTTTAGGCAGCTGGTCTGGGGTTTTCTGTTTTAAATTTTTGGGGGGTTTTTGTTTTGGTCTGTATTTGTTTGGGGCAGTTAGTCTTTTAGTTTGTATTTTAAAAGATGGGTTCGGGGGTTTCTGTTTGGGGTTTCCCCGGGTTCTCTTTTTGTCTAAGATTTTTGGGTTTTGGGGTTTGTATTTATTTAGGGGGTCCGGGTTGGGGTCGATTTTTGTTTAGAATGTCTGGTCTGGGTCTGTATTTATGTAGGGGATATGGTCTGGGGTCTGTTTTAAATTTTTAGTTGGTCGGGTTTTTGGGTTTCTCTTTTGAATTTAGGTGTTTTTTCGGGGGACGGGGAAATGTTATTTTCCTAAAGGGGAACCTATTTCCTGCACCTTTTTTAAGGAGTTGTATTGTTTGGGGGCATCTTTTTTTGGGGGTTGTATTTTTTATCCTTTCCCTTTTTTCGGGGGGTTATTTTTGGGTTTAAAATTATCTTCTCTTTTGTCTGTGTTGCTTTTGGGGGGTTGGTCGGGGGGCTGTTTTTGTTTAGAATTTTTGGGGTTTTCCTATTTAGGGTTGGTCTGGGTCTGTGTCAGTTTTGGCATGGGTCGGGGGGTTTGTATTTTTTTTAGGGCGTTGGTTTTTGGGTAATTTATTTTTTTAGGGGCCTATTTGGGGTTTTCTGTATTTTTTTTAAGATTGGTACGGGTTTTTTCTGTTTTTTTTTATTTTTTTTTTTTTGGGGGGGGGGGGGGCATCTGGTTTTTGGGTTGTATTTATTTAGGGGGTCTGGTCTGCGGTCTTTATTTTTTTTTAGATGGTTTTGGGCTTTTGTTTTTTGGTTTTGGGGGGCGGTCGTGGTCTGTTTTATTTAGGGGGTGCTTTGGGGGGTCTGTTTTTTTATTTAGATGGTTGGGGTTTTTCTTTTTGGTGTTTTTGGTTGGGTTTTTGTGTTATTTTTTGGCTTTTGGTCTGGGGCTTTTTTTTAAAGTTGTTGGTCTGGGGTTGTATATTTTTTTTTGGGGGGGTCTGGTTTTGGGGTTGTTTTTGTTTAGGGGTTTGGGGGGTTTCTTTTTAAAAGGGGGTTGGTCTGGGCCCTTGTGTTAGTTTTGGCTTGGGTCTGGGGCTTTTTTTTTTTAGTTTTTGGGGGTTTGGGGTCTGTATTTTTATTTGGGGGTTTGGTGGGGGGTTCTGTATTTCTTTAGAGGGTTTGGGGGTTTCTATTTGGGGGGTTTTGGGTTTCTTGGTCTGTATTGTTTAGGCATTTGGTTTTCGGGTTTGTCTGTTTTAAAATTTAGGGGGTCTGGTCTGGGGTCTGTATTTGTTTAGATGGTCTGGGGGTCTCCATTTTGGGGTAGGGTTTTTGGTTTCTGTGTTGTTTTGGCATCGGGTTTTGGGGGTTTTGTTTTTATTTAGAGGGTTTCTGGGGTCGGGTTTTATTTATTTAGGGGTCAGGTAAGGGGTCTGAAATTTATTTGGGGGGTTTTTGGTCTGGGGTTTTGTATTTTTTTTGATGGTCTGGGTTCTCTTATTTTGGGGGGGGGTTTGGGGTCTGTGTTATTTTTATTGGTCTGGGGTCTGTTTTTTTTTTTTTGGGGGTTGTGTTATTTATTTAGGGGGTTTTATCGGGTCGGGGTTTTATTTTTTTAAAGATGGTTTGAGGTCTCTATTTAGGGGTCTGGTTTTTGGGTCTGGTTAGTTTTGGATCTTTTTGGGGGTTCATTTTTTTAAAGGGTGTTTTTGTTTTGGGGATTTGAATTTTTCCTTGTGTTTGGCCTGGGTATGTGTTAGCTTAGTTGGAAAGGGTTTTAATTTTAAAACCCACAGCTTTCTTTTTTTAACGGGGACCTTATTAAAAAAAATTTGAGTTTTTGGCATTTTGGGAGCGGGGGACCCTTTCCCTTCTTGAAAAGTCTTTTTTGTCATACAGTTTTCGGGGGGGAAATTTTCCCTTTTTTAAGGCCTGGGTCAGACCGTATATTATTTTCCGGGTCAGGATAGAAAAATAGGGAGTCTTTTTTAAAAATTTTTAAAATTGTAGGGGACAGCGGCTGGAAGCCGGGGTTTTCCCGGGAAATTGTTTTTTAGGGGGGAATTTTTGGGTTTCTTTTTGGGGGCATTTTGTTAAAGCGGGAGGTCACAAAAATAGCTTAGAAAAGAAACCCAAGGACACTTCTTTTCCCCTTTTTTTGGAAATTTTTTACCCCCTTTTTAGGGTCACAGGGGAAAAGGGGTGAAAACTTTCCTTTTTGTCCCTAAACCCTATGTACATTATGTTTGGGGCATTTCCCAGTTTTTCCCTTGATGTTCAGAAAAGGAAGCCCCACAAAGGGGAAAAAAGGGTTTGTCAACCCACCCCCACAAAAAGTTTTTAAATTTGTGTCATTTTGCCCCACGGTAATGACCCCTTTCCTTTTTGTAAAAAGGGGTAAAGGTCGTGTGCACGTAAGTGGGGGAAAGGGACAATCCCAATTACTAAATTTTTTATTATTTTAAATTCCCCTTTTTAAATAAAAAATATGATAGTTCTGGTCATAAGGGGCATTGTACTAAAGGGGGTTGAGGGGGGGTTTTTAGTTCTAAATTGGAAAGTTATTTTAAAAAAGGGGGGAAAACATAATGTTTGTCGGGGGTTCCCCAGACCCCATAGTAGATTAAATTTTTGGGGTTTCCCACCAGGGGGTTTTTTGATTTGGACCCCAGCCAGGGGATTTTGTTTTGGGGGGCCCCAACCTTTGGAGCTGATTTTGGGGCCACCTTTTGGAGTTAAAATGGGGGGGATCCCCCAGTGGGGTTGATTTTTGGGGCCCCACCCAAATTTGGAGTTGTTCAGGGGGAAAAACCAGGGGGAGTTGTTTTTGTGGACTACACAAGTTGGTGGGTTTTTTGGGAACCCCTTTGGAGTGGATTTTGGGGCCCCCACCGGGGGGCCCGTTGATTTTGGGGGCCCCCACCAGTGGAGTTGATTTTGGGGCCCCACCAGTGGAGTTGTTTTTTGGGGGGCCCCCAGGGGAATTTGGGGCTTTTGGGGCCCCCCCGTAAATTTTTGGATTTGGGAGTTGATTCTTGGGGGGCCCAAAAAGGGGGAAATTGTTGCTGGGGGCCCCACCATTTGGATTTTGGGACTCTTGGGGCCCCCCCTACAGCCTTTCCCCAAAAAAGAAGCTCTTTTTCCCTAGTATGTCGGGGGCCCACTGGGGGGTTTCCCCAGTTTTAAAATCGGGGATAAACAAAGAGAAAGGAGTTACCCCCTTTTCCCAAGGGTAAAATGAATTAAATTAGGGTTTTAAACGAAAGGATGTTCTAAAAAAATGTGCCCTGTGGGACCCCGGAAGCAAATTTTAAAATACCCTGGGGAATTGGCCCAAAGAGCCTTTTTCACCTCTTAGATTTTTCCCCGGTTTCCAAAGTTGGGGTTTTTGCCCCAAGGGGTTGCAGGTCCACCCCCCACACCCGTTTTGGGGGATCGCGGGGTTTTTGGCTGATGGTTCCCAAATGACAAACCCAGAGGCCTAATTTTAGGGGCCATGGGGCCCGGGAAAGGTGGGGGGCCAAAAACGACCGGGGGAATAATTTCTTATTGTTTCAATTCCATGTGGGCCCCCCAATTTCCAATTTTTTTTCAAAAGATTTTTTTTGGCATCTTTATAAAACCCGTTAAAATAAACTTGGTCAGCAGAAAAAATTATGTCATTTTTTGCGAGGGTACCCTATAGGGGGGTGGGAAGGTAGCAGCCCCGGTTTAAAAAGGCCTGAAGCTGGGGGGGCCCCCCAAGACCTCTTCCCAAATTTTAAGACGACTCAAAGTATTTTTTTGGTACTTGAAATTGGGGGGGGCCCTTTAAAAAGATTTTGCTTTGGGGGCCCCAGGAGCCTTGGTTTTAAATTAAAATTTGGAAAAAAAATAACTATTAATATTTTAACTTTCTGATATAAAGATAAATAGTTGAGTACTTTTTTTTTGGGGCCGGGAAAAAACAATTTAAGGCAATTTGGATTTTTAATTTAAAGATCCCAAAAGGGAAAACATAAAAAACAGGAATACATTTTTTCAGGATATTTTTTTAAGGGTTGTTCCACGCAAAAATTGGTGCAATGCGCCCAAAAGTAGGGCCCGCCTTTAAAAGAAATTTTTAAACCCACTTTTGGGGACCTGTAAACTTCTTCCCGGGGAAACAAAAAAAGTAAATTTAGGGGGCCGGGCCCCCAGGGGTGCTGTTAAAATACCCGGGGGTTCAGCGTTACTTTCAAAAAGCGGACTCCCGTGGCGACCCAGATTTTACACCCGTATAACCGGGAAAAAAAACCCGGGTGTAAATTTTCCCCTAACTCCCCAAACCAAACCAAAGCGGGTTTTCCCCAAGGAACCCAAACAACGTGTTGATTAAAAACATAGTATTTTTTAAATTTCCTTTTTTTCATCCAAAAAAACTAAACCTAATAAATTTGGGTTTAATGTGCCCCAAAGCGGGCCCAAATAGAAAAAAGGGGGGTGAAAAAATCCTTTTCCCCAAAGGCCCTAAAATCAAACCCCCTTAAAGTTGTCTACTTTTTTGGGATTGCCCTGTTTTTTGGTTTCATTTTGAATTTCCCAGGGGCATTTTCAGGGGCTTCTTAATGGGTGCAGTAAAAGCCAGGTCTGTAGCTAAAAGAAACCCCAAGTCCTGGAAGCTAATAGGGGGGGAAATTTAAAAAACGGGGTCTGAAAAATTATATTGAAACCCAGCCCCTGGCAGCAAATAAAGGGGGAGATAAAACCCTTTGTGTTTTTAGAACCAGTTTGGCAGCCTATCGGATAAAATTGGGAGGTCTGTAGCTTTTAAGGAAAAACCAGTGTGGCACCCCTTTTCAGGAGAGATTTAAAACGGGTTCGGGTTCCTTTTTAGTGCCCTTTGGGGGGTGATGCAGCCCATACAAAAAGGGGGTTTATCTGGGAATGGGTAGGAAAACTGTTAAGGGGACACTTTTTTGGGAAAGTGACTTGTTTTTGCAAGTTTTTAACAAAAAGGGGGCAGCAACCCCTGTGTGAAAACAACCCCTTTAATTTCCTCAGGCTAGTTCCGGGTTTTTCCCAGTTTGCTACAACAGGGTTTTTATTTGCAAATTGGACCCAGCTTTTTTTTAAATTTCCCTTTTAGGAATTTGGAAATTAGAAAAGGTTCCAACTGTTTGTTTTTTTTTCCCCTCAGGGCCATTCAGGCCCCAATCTATCCAAAAAATAGGTAATTTTTTGGCCCCCAAAAGGGGTTTCCGCATCTAAAGAAAAGGTTTGGGTTTTATCTCCCCAACCCCCAAGTTTTTCAGCAGACTTCTTTTAAGGGTTATAAATAATAATATTTCCTTTTTTTATTTGCCCCCCCCAACATTTTCCCGCCCCCACTTTAAAATATAAAAAGGGGTTTCAGCCCCGGGGACAAACCGGGACTTACTTTATAAAAAAGCTAGGGACAGATGGGAACGCGGTTTTTTTGGGGGCCCCCTGCTGAAAGAGCTTAAATTTTTTTGGGGTTTGTATGGGGTAGACAAAGGGTGAAAAGGGGTTTGGGGTTTACAATGGCCCAGCCTTTTTACTTTAAATAGGGGAAAGGTATACAAAAAATTTGGGGATAAACCCTGCCATCCCAAAAAAATTATATCCCAGAAAAGGGCCCTGTGGGTGCAAAATTTTTGGGAAAGTGACAAAAGGGTGTGAAAGAATTTTTTGGGGGGGTTAAAATTTTAGGGATTTGTTTGGGGTTGTCAAAGGGAAGATGAGTTTTCGGGAGCGAAAATTAAAACTGGGGGGTTTGTGAGTAGGGCCTAAATTCACATGGGGAAAAATTTTTCCAGAAAAAGGGTGCTTTAGTGCAAAGTTTGGAGAGGGGCCCATGGGAGGTTGGGAAATGAGTGAGGTGTTTTAGTCTTTGATCAGTAGCAGAGGGGGAGAGGCGGTAGGGGGTAGACAGAGATGGGGGGAAGGAGATGTTGGGGGTGCAGCACTGGGGGACCCTTTTTGGTGGGTGATGAGTTTTTTTTGTATTCTGTCCCTGAATAGGCGTCAGTGAAAATCACTGCACGGGGGTTGAGGCATCATTTATAGGGCGGGAAAAGAAAGACAAGCCGGGCTGTTAAATTCGGGGACGGGTTTGGGAAAGGGGAGATTTTTACGAGGGAAAAAAAAAAAAGTGGGGGAGTTACAGTGGGTCAAGAGAAAATGAATAAGAGCAAAATGAGAGTTTGAGTTGTTTCCACGGAAAAAAGGGGAAGATTTGGAGATGTTCTTGAGGGGGCGGGTGACCGGACCGGTTAAAGGGATTTGATATAGGGGGGGTGAAGGAAAGATCGGGAGTTAGTAAAACCCCAGCCAGGGGCCTCCCTTGCCTAGGGGGTTATGGGGGTTTTCCCAACCACACTGGGGAGAGAATTAGAGGGTTTGGGGTTTCGGTTTAGAGATGGTGGGATTTTTTAAAAAAGTTCAGTTTTTATTTGGGGTTTAGTTGGAGATGGGTGAGAGGACATGATGTCGGGGCAGGGGGGACAGACAGTCACTTTGTTCTGTAGCGGGGGGGAGTGAGGGGGGTTCCACGGGGGAGGGTGTTTTTTTAAATTGGGGTTTGGGTTTCATCAGCATAGGAGGGTATGGAACCCAAAAATTGTGAGGGTTTTTTTAATGGGGGCTGTGTTAGAGTAAAAAGGAGGAAAAGGAAAAAATGGTCCCTGGGGAACCCCGAAACAAGGGGGGAGAGGAAAAGGGGGTTTAAAACCCGGGAAAAATGAGACATTGAAGGAGGGGTTTTCAGAGAGGTAGGAAGAGAACCAGGGGAGCGGTGTCCTGGAGGCCCAAATTTGGTGGGACCCGGTTGAGGAGTGTTGGTGATCCACCAGGTCAAACGCTGCAGAAAGACCCCAAAAAGAAGCGGGAAAGGAGTATTTTTACCCTGAGATTTTGCTGCGGGGGAAAATTCATTTAAAAACTGTAGAAAAAAGCAGTTTTTTGTGGAGTGTGGGGTTTTGGGGAAACCGGTTTTACAGGGGTTTAGAAGAGAGTTAGCAGAGAGATAGCGGTTTAAAGGGGGGAATTTGCCCCAAAGCTTTTTCCAGGAGTTTGGGGGTTTGAAGGGCGGGTTTTGGGGAATGGGGGTTTTAGTTGGGGCGCGGGGGGGCCCAGAGGGGGGTTTTTTTTTTAAGAAAGGGAGTTTTTTAAAAGGGGTTTAAAGGAGGATGGGAAAGATTCCCAGGGAGAGGGGGGTTTTTACAGATTGTAGTGGGGTGAAAAGAGGTTTACCGGGAAAAAAAATTGGACGGGGGGAAGGTGGGGGGGGGAATGGGGGTAACCTAAAGAAGTGGTGGGGCAAAGGCAGCAGGAGAAGCCGGGGGCATTTCTTCTTCTAAAGTCGGGTTTTCAAGGATTGAGAGCAGATTAGAGGATGTGCGGGGGGGGGGGACAGGATGGGTTTTTTTTGGGGATTGTGATGTGTTTGTTTTTTTGGGATGTTGTCAATTTTGTCTTTGAAGTGAGTGGGCCAGGTGTTCAGCACAGAGGTCAGTGCCCGGGGCCCTGAGTTTTGGGCCCTTTGAGGGGGAGTGGAGGGGTAAAAAACAGACGTTTTTTGGGTTTGGGGTAGTTTTTGGGGTTGAGGGAGGTAAAAATTTTTTTGTTTGGCGAGTGAAGGGCAGTGGGGGTAGGCCCGAGCATGAATTTGTAGTGGAAAAAAGGGTCTGCGGGTAGCTTTGATTTTCCCCCACAGACGTTTCAGCGCACCGGAAAGCGCTGTAGATGGCGGGGTCGGGAGGGGGTGTGCCTTGGTTTGTGGGGTGTTTTGGAACTTTTGGGGGTTTTGGGGGTTTTTTGTGAGCGGTTCCCCAATGGGGTCGGGGGTTGGTTGTGAGGTTTAAATTTTTAATTTTTGGACACCAGGTCGGGGACGGAAAGGGGGGAGAGGGGGGGCAGTGGGACTTTTAGGGTGTCTGGAGCCCCTTAAGTGTTGTTTTAAGAGGGGGAGATTTGGGAAATTGGGGGGAGGGGTTTGGGTTTTGTGTGAAAAAAGGTGAAATTTTTGTTGTTAGTAAAAGAGTTTAAGGTTATGACCCAAAAGGGGATTTTCAAAAGGGGGGTTGGGTTTAAGATTAGAAAGGGAGACGGTGACAGAAGACCAGTTTCAAGGGGAGTTCCATCCTTGTGAGTTTGGAGATTTAAAAAAAAACTTTTTGAGAGGCCAAGAGAAGAGGTTAGTGAAAAAAATGAGAGGGGAAGGGGAAAATTGGGGTTGTAAATTTTGGGGATGTTGAAACCCCCCTTATGATGATTTGGGGGGTTATTTCAGTCAAAGAGGAAATGAGGAACCCAGGCACCCAAAAATTGATCCAAAAAATAGCGGGGTGAGTCGGGGGGTCTTTTAAAACAACTGCGATCTGATAAAAAAAGGGGGCGAAAGAGTCTGAGGTGTGGACCTCAAAGGAGGGGAAAGTGATGGGGGGTTTTCGGGGGAAAGGGCCCGGGTTTGGTGAATGGGGAAAGCGAGAAGTTTTAAAAAACTCCCCCAACCGGGCCCTGTCGGGCCCGGGGGTGTGGGGGAAGTGTAGGCGCCTTTGGTGGGGGCACCCGGGGATGGGGGTTCTGTTTGGGCTGGACCCAATTTTTGGGAAAAGAGTTTGGGAGATTGGGGAGTTAAAAAGGGAAAACGGGGTCTTTTTTCACATGCCCTTTATTGGGTTTGCTTTTCTGTGGAACGCTATAAACCGGGGTTTTAGAAGTGCGGGGGTTTCGCCCCCGTATTTTCCAAAAAAAAAAAAAAACCCCCTCCGTGCCGAAACCCCTTCATTTTTATTTTTTCCCTGGAAAAAGGGGGACGGGTCATTTTTTTCCCCCGGGCCGCAATAGGGCCCCAGGGGGGAAACGGCAGGTAACCATAGCGCTCACTGAATTGCCGTATTTGCGGGCCGTACTTTGGGCGTATTGCAGCACAATCACGGCCCGCAATTATGTCATGTGAACATACCCTAATGGGGTGCAATCACATGTACACTGTTCTGCAATTATAATATATTGCAGAACAGTGTATAATAATGGCTCTCCTATTACACTCTGATTACGGTTTAATAGGAGTAGTGAGATGGCAGCCATGAAGGCCTGTATTAGGCCCCCATAGCTTACCTGACAACCGGTTGGCACCCTATAATCTTTTTCATTTCTTAATCCATTAGATGAAGTGGACGCATCTGCCGCAGCCTCTAAGGCTATGTTCACACGGCGTAATTTCGGCGCGTACAGTATGGCCGCAATTACGTCGGGTGATTTGAGAGTCGCGCTTATCAGTGCGCACTCCCGCGGCGCGGGGGGCCGGCAGCCCTCCAGCCCCATTGGCATGCATGACTCGCGGTGCGTATTTGCCCCAAGTAATTGACCTGTCACTTATCTCCCTGCGCGTACAATACGATCGTATTGTACAAGCGGGGAGAGGAGGCGTAATCCATAGTTCTCTATGAGAACTATGGATTACCATAATTTTGGCGCGCATCTTGCTCATATTAGGCCTCATTCACACGGCTTATTTTGCCGGATTTGTGCTGCAGTACGGCGCCATTCCGTCGGAGTCATTACGGTAATCCACTGCTCTCATAGAGAACAGTGGAATTCGTCGCTCCTCCCCGCTCGGCAAATCCGCCGTGGGGGGGAGAAAGTGACATGCACATTATTTACGGCGCGGCCGCGCCTTAAACAATGCATTGTCTATGGGGCCGGTAGCGGCGCCCCCGCCGCGCTCCGGCCCCGCCCCCGTCCCGCCCCTTATTCACGGCGGATTTGTGAGCGCAATCTGGCTCGCAAATCCGTCGGGAATAAGCCGTGTGAACACGGCCTAAGAGTGCAAATACGCCGCAAAATGCGCGCCGAAATTACCCCGTGTGAACATAGCCTAACGAGTCCGGCTTTGGAGTTACCTCTAGCTGTATTTCACAGATGCTACGGAGCTCAGATATGGAGCGGGCTCAGCGACTACTCCCTTACTGCATGACATACAGTTATAACATCCGTCTGTAAGGGATTAAATGGGTTGTCCAGTTTGGAAACCCCATTTTTATACACTTTTTTGGTGAATTCAAAGGTAGTAGAGGCAGGGCTGCCATCAGTCATGTATCAGCCATTTCAGGGCCCCATACAGCAAAAGCAAATGGGCCCTCCAACCATTACTAGATCTTATCTTTTACCATATCAGCGGGCCCCTTTTAGATCAAGGCCCCTGACAGGAACACTGCCAGTTCTGCCCTATTGGCACCCCTGAGTAGAGGTGGTCCTCTAATCTGAATCCTTTTAACACATAGTTGCCAACTTTTGAAAATGAAAAAGCAGGAGATATTAGTGGACGCCGCGCGTAGCGGCAAAAAATAGCATGGACACGCCCATCTTGTCGGTATGCCACGCCCCTCCAAAAAGCCACACCCACTCCACCCAACTGCATAACGGCTTTGGAGAAAGCCAGGTAGATGCCCCTTATAGCCAGGTAGTAGCCCCCCATAACCAGGTAGGGCCCCTTTCTGGCCGGTAGATGCCCCCTTGGAGCCAAGTAGATGTCCCTCTGTAGCCAGGTAGAGCCAAATTTGTAGCCAGGTAGATGCCCCCCTTTGTTAGCCAGGTAGGTGCCCCCCTTTGTTACCAGGTAGGTGCCCCCCATTGTTAGCCCGGTAGGTGCCCCCCTTGTTAGCCAGGTAGGTGCCCCCCTTGTTAGCCAGGTAGGTGCCCCCATTGTTGCCAGGTAGTGCCCCCCTTGTTGCCAGGTAGTGCCCCCATTTGGTTGCCAGGTAGTGCCCCCATCTGTTAGCCAAGTTGATGTCCCTCTGTTGCCAGGTAGATGTCCCCTCTGTATGCCAGGTAGTCCCCTTCGTAGAGGTAAAGTGCCACCCCCTTAGTAGCAGGTAGGTGCCCCTTTGAAGTAAGCCAGGTAGGATGCCCCTTGTAGCCAGGTAGTGCCCCATTGTTAGCAGGTAGGTGCCCCATTGTTGCCAGGTAGATGCCCCCTTGTTGCCAGGTAGATGCCCCATTGGTAGCCAGGTAGAGCCCCCATCTGTTAGCCAGAGTAGATGCCCCCTTTGTTGCCAGGTAGTGCCCCCTTTGTTAGCCAGGTAGTGCCCCATTGTTGCCAGGTAGATGTCCCCCCTGTTGCCAGGTAGTGCCCCCATTGTTTGCCAGGTATGCCCCCATTGTTGCCAGGTAGTGTCCCCATCTGTTGCCAGGTAGTGCCCCTCTGTTGCCAGGTAGTGCCCCCATCTGTTAGCCAGGTAGTGCCCCATCTGTTAGCCAGGTAGATGTCCCCTCTGTTGCAGGTAGTGCCCCTCTGTTGCCAGGTAGTGCCCCATCTGTTAGCCAGTAGTGCCCCCATTGTTGCATGGTAGTGCCCATCTGTTTGCCAGGTAGTGCCCCCTCTGTTGCCAGGTAGTGCCCCATCTGTTGCCAGGTAGTGCCCCATCTGTTAGCCAGGTAGTGCCCCCATCTGTTTGCCAGGTAGTGCCCCCTCTGTTGCCAGGTAGTGCCCCTTTGTTGCCAGGTAGTGGCCCCATAGTTTCCAGGTGATGCCCCCCGTGTTGCAAGGTAGTTGACCTCTCTGTTAGCCAGGTAGAGCCCCTAAAGCTAATAAAATAAAATAATAAAATCCACTTACCTCACCAGGCTCCTGCAGCACGGCCAGCTCCTGCCCGATCTCTTCAGCGGCGCAGGGGGAAGTGAGAGCAGCCGCGCGTCACTCCCCTGCAGCCGCGCGTCACTTCCCCCTGCGCCGCTGACCTGTATGTGCGGCGCACACACCGGCGCCGTACAGACAGGGGGAGGAGGGAGCGATCCCTCCTGCCTCCTCCCCGCACAGTGAGACCGCGGGCGGGTGAGCGGCCGCTTCACCCGCCTGTAGGAGCGGTCCGGCGGCGCAAGAGTAGCGCACCAGCGCTACTCTTGCGCCGCGGTAATTTAAAGGACCCCCGCCGCCTGCAGGCGGCGGGAGGAATGCCAACTCCCCCGGGAGGGTGGGAGGGGACCCCAAATAGCGGGACCCCCCCGCCAAAAACGGGAGAGTTGGCATGTATGTTTTAACAGCGTGTACTGTGGCCACATAGAGCGTCTCTCACTCTGGAGGACCTGACCTGTCCTGCATTACATAGACAACATATGGGAAAAGAGCTGAGGAGCTCCACAGCGCCCTCTATTGGATGCAGTTATCCTCAGTTCACATGTAGCTCACAGGAGCCTTGCAATGTGAAAAAGATTTGAGCCAAACCAGTTAAGTTCATCTGCAGACAGCTGTTTCGGGGTATCTGCCCCTCGTCAGTGCAGTGTAGAACTTACTGGTTGGTTGGGTGAGAGACGAGAGTGGCTTAGAAGGGAAAAATTCTCTACTTGAGGAGAGGAATCAATAAATTGGTCGGTGTGAGGGTTTACTTGCCATTCAGACCTCACTGACTGCATAAAGCAAAGGCTTATGGGAAAAGAGCTGAGAGCTCCACAGCGCACTCTATTGGATGTAGTTATCCTCAGTTCACATGTAGCTCGGAGGAGCCTAGCAATGTGAAAGGGATTTGAGCCAAACCAATTAAGTTCAACTACAGACAGCTGTTTCGGGGTGTTTGCCTCTCCTCAGTGCAGTGTAGAACTTACTGGTTGGCTGGGTGAGAGGGGAGAGTGGCTTCGAAAGGGGATAAATCTCAACTTAGTGATATGATTGGACATGGTGTAATACCTAATTTGTCCTCTGATGGCGCTACAAACGAGACTTACTGCTAAGTTTCCCCACAGATTACAGCTGATCACTGGAGGATGCAGCAGGGAAAAACTGTGGGTGACATGTCAGAAAAGAGGCGCAACCACGCCTGTTTTAAGGCGGATTAAATGTATAGCGTGTATACTGTACCTGAATAAATGAACCTGTCGTACCTGGTGTAAAACGCGCCGTTTTGGTGTACAACAGTTCATTGATAGGGAGAATAGGGTGTCAACAGTTTTTTGGTGCAAAATACACCCCAAAAAATGGGGCAGACCTAATGGGACATGACACCCTTTGTGATCAGCTTATTGTCCAATGAACGCTTCTTCTCTACCATAAAACAATGTAAGATCCCTTTTAGAAGGATAAAAGGCAAAAGTGAGGGGCGTACAAGTTCTGGATGATGAGAATCCCAACTACTGACTGGAGAGGTGGAAGGACTGAGAGAGCAGCTTCCTGAGGCTGCAGGACAATGATAACATGGATAGAAACTTAATTTTTTGGCTGAAGACCACGACTCCACCTGTCCCAGGAGGAATGCAGAAGGAAACCAGGGAAGGAGAAGCCATGTGCAAACATCTGATTACATGTCCACCTCCATTACTGCTGCAGTGGGGCATGATGGGAAACAATAAATTACTAGTTTTAGTAATTTATAGTATTTGTTCTGTATCAATCAGCGTTTATCAACATTAAATTGGATTATTCAGAACGCAGCTCAGGCCTGGAAGTTTTTAATCTCAGTCTGCACTTGTTCCATTGGGCACCACTTTTTTTACAGGACACAGATAACGACTGACCATTGATACAGTGATAACTTCGGTGCCATCAAAAAAGGAAGCAACAGTTTCCCCATAACAGAGCTAACTGCAGTGCTCACCTAAGAGAGACCACTATGGCCCCCTTAACAGAGATATCTACAGTGCCCACAAAAGAGAGCCTGATAGTGCCCCCATAAGAGAACTAACAACAGTGCCCACAAAAGAGAGCCAGACAATGCCCCCATAACAGAGCTAACTACAGTGCCCACAAAAGAGAAGTAGCCAGTGCCAGTCAGTGGCCCACAACAGATGCCCTGACTAAATGAAAAGTTGCCCACATAAAGAGCAAGGACAGACAGTGCCCCCATAAGAGAACTAACAACAGTGCCCACAAAAGAGAGCCAGACTATGCCCCCATAACAGAGCTAACTACAGTGCCCACAAAAGAGAATTAGCCAGTGCCAGTAAGTGGCCCATAACAGAGCTGACTATAGTGCCCACGTAAGAGAGACAGACAGTGCCCCCATAACAGAGCTAACTACAGTGCCCACAAAAGAGAGCCAGGCAGTACCCCCCAAAAGAAAACTAACTACAGTGCCCACAAAAAAAGAGCCAGACAGTGCCCCCATAACAGAGCTTACTACAGTGCCCACAAAAGAGAATTAGCCAGTGGCCCATAACAGAGCTAATTATAGTGCCCACATAAGAGAGCTGGACAGTACCCCCATAACAGAGCTTACTACAGTGCCCACAAAAGAAAAAGCCAGTGCAGTGCCCCATAAGAGATTTACTATAGTTCCCATAAAGAGAGACAGGCCATAAAGTGCTAAACCCACAAATAGAATACCAGTGCCCACACAAGAGAATTAGCCAGTGGCCCATAACAGAGCTAATTATAGTGCCCACATAAGAGAGCTGGACAGTGCCCCCATAACAGAGCTAACTACAGTGCCCACAAAAGAGAATTAGCCAGTGCCCAAGAACAGAGCCAGCCAGTGGCCCATAACAGTGCTAACTATAGTGTCCACATAAGAGAGACAGACAATACCCCCATAACAGAGCTAACTACAGTGCCCGCAAAAGAGAGCCAGCCAGTGGCCCGTAACAGAGCTGATTATAGTCTCCACGTAAGAAAGCCAGACAGTATCCCTGTAAGAGAGCTAACTAGAGTGCCCACAAAAGAGAGCCAGACAGTGCCCTCATAAGAAAACTAACTACAGTGCCCACAAAAGAGAGCCAGACAGTGACCGCATAAGAGAACTAATGACAGTGCCCACAAAAAAGAATTAGCCAGTGCCCAAGAACAGAGTCAGCCAGTGGCCGATAATGGAGTTAACCATAGTGCCCACATAAGAGAGCAAGACAGTGCCCCCATAAGAGAGCTAACTACAGTGCCCACAAACGAGAACCATACAGTGATGTCCATTAATATTTGTACAGACAAAATTTTTCTAATTTTGGTTCTGTACGTTACCACAATAAATTTTGAACAAAAGAATTCAGATGCAGTTGAAGTTCAGACTTTCAGCTTTAATTCAGTGGGTTGAAAAAAATTATTACAGAAAAATATGAGGAACTAAAGCATTTTTTAACACAATCCCTTCATTTTAGTTGCTCAAAAGTAATCGGACAAGTTAAATAATTGTAAATAAAATGTTAATTTCTAATACTTGGTTGAAAACCCTTTGTTGGCAATGACGGCTGAAGCCTTGACCTCATGGACATCACCGGACGCTGTGTTTCCTCCTGTTTAATGCTCTTCCTCAGCCTTTACTACAGCGGTTTTCAGTTGCTGTTTCTCTGTGTCCTTTCTGTCTGAAGTTTAGTCTTTAACAAGTGAAATGCTGCTCAATTGTGCTGAGATCAGGGGACTGACTTGGTCATTCAAGAATATTTCGCTTCTTTGCTTTAATAAACTCCTGGGTTGCTTTGGCTTTATGTTTTGAGACATTGCCCATCGGTATTATGAAACCCCAACCAATCAGTTTGGCTGCATTTGGCTGGATTTGAGCACTCAGTATGTCTCTGAATACCTCAGAATTCATCCGGCTGCTTCTGTCCTGTGTCACATCAACACTAAACACGAGTGACCCAGTGCCACTGGCAGCCATGCATGCCCAAACAGTCACACTGCCTCCGCCATGTTTTACAGATGATGGGGTATACTTTGTTTCATGAGCTGCACCACGCCTTCATCATACTTTTTTTTTCCATCATTCTGGTAGAGGTTGGTCTTGGTTTCATTTGTCCAGAACTGTGCTGGTTTTTTAAAGATGTTTTTAGCAAAGTCCAATCTAGCCTTTTTATTATTGAGGCTCACTAGTGGCTGCACCGTGCAGTCAACCCTCTGGATTTACTTTCATGCAGTCTTCTCTTTATGGTAGATTTGGATATTGATACGACAACCTCCTGGAGAGTGTTGTTCATTTGGTTGGCTGTTGTGAAGGGGTTTCTCTTCACCATGGAAATTATTCTGCGATCATTCACCACTGTTGTCTTCCGTGGCCGTCCAGGTCCTTTTGCGTTGATGAGTTCACCAGTGTAGATTTCGCCATTCCTTATATTGTAGCAATTTCTTGGATGGGTTTTTTCTGTTTTCGCAGATTAGGGATGGCTTGTTTCACCTGCATGGAGAGCTCTTTTGGACGCATGTTTTCTTCAGAGCAATATCTTCCAAATGCAAACACCACACCTCAAATCAACTCCAGACCTTTTATCTGCTTAATGGAGAATAACATAACGAAGGAATTGGCCACACCTGCCCATGAAACAGCCCTTGGGTGCTTTCACACAGTGTGTTTTTTGCCACATTTTTTATGTGTTTTTTTGTGCAGAAAGGCACAGAAATTCATGCTGTACATTACTGTACAAAAAAACATCATAAAATGCATCAAAAATGCGTCGAAGAACGCATCAAAAAACGCACCAAAAATGCTTCTTTCACTTACCTAAACTGTTTGGAAAGTGAGTTATCAATTAGTGTGTTTGTATCCGCAAGACTTCACACACAGTCATTGATTACTTACTTAAAACACCTTTCGGAACAATTTAGACAACTGAAAGAAGCTTGCTGCTAATAAAGGCAGTTTAATTGGAGATCAGTTAAAACTGAACCAAAACTGCGCTGTGTGAAAGCAGCCTTTGAGTCAATTTTCTAATTACTTTTGGTCCCTTTAAAAACAGGGTGGCCCATGTTAGGGTATGTTCACATGTCTTAAAATGCCACGTATTTGGTGCAAATTATGCCAATTATTGCGCTTTATACGCGGCGAAATGCACGCCGCAATTACAGTAATTCATAGCTCTCATAGACAACTATGGATTATGTATCGTCCCCCCATGCGTACAATACGATTGTATTGCACGTACGGGGGGAGAATTGACATGTCAATTGTTAGCGGCGAATAACACAGACAGTGCCCAATAACAGAGCTAACTACAGTGTCTACTTAAGATAGCCAAATGGTGCCACTAGAACAGAGCTAAGTACAGTGTCTACATAAGAGAGCCAGATGGTGCCCTTTAACAAAGCTAATTAAAGTGCCCATTCTAAGAGAGCCAGCCAGTGCCCCCAAAACAGAGCTAAATGCAATGCCCACATAAGAGAGCCAGACAGTGCCCCAAAACAAAGCTAACTACAGTGTCCACATAAGATAGCCAACTGGTGCCCCCAGAACAGAGCTAAGTGCAATGCCCAAATAAGAGAGCCAGTCAGTGCTCTTGTAAAAGAGCTTAGTACAATGTTCACATAAGAAAGCCAGCCAGGGCCGGGACGATGGGTAGGCAACGGTAGGCGACCGCCTAGGGCTCCGCTTCATCCCAACTCGCAAGGTGGCGCAAAAAGATTTGGTGTGAGCTTAATTTTACATTGGGAGGGGTGGGGTGGGGACACTACATGCCTTTTTTGCCTAGGGCACCAGAACACCTTGTCCCAGCCCTGAAGCCAGCCCCAAAAGAGTTACCTGCTGCTGCCCCTCTAAAAGCCACTTGCAACTATTGCAACTTCTCTTTTGTTAATTATGCATTTTTTTAATGCTAATCTTGATAAAATACAACATGTAACAATAAGAAAAGTCCCCACTGGTTGGATTTGTGCAGTTTTAACAAAGTCGCTTGCATCCTGAAATCCACTTTTTCACGTTCCTCTGCGTTGTCCCTTTAAAATCAGAACACTTTGTATGCAGAGAGATGTCAGTAAATATTTTTCACATTTTTTTTGCTTGCAGATGTTATGTCCCTTGTAGCACATCCCCCTCCTGGGAGCCGGTCAGGATGCCAGCAGAACACTTCACAAACAATCTGCTTCCTGGACACGCACACAGCACACGCGGCTGACCGCAAACATCAGCCAGCAGTACTGTGGTGACTGCTTAAAGGGGATGTCCACTGACCAGTCACACAGCTGATCCCTCAGGATATCTGGTGCGTAGACATATGTTATACATTTGACAGCGGAGGAGAGGCCAAGATGTAGCACAGACTTCCTGCAACCGTGTCAGAGCAGCACGCCAGCTGTGGGGAATCTGGCTCCCCCTCTCTAATGACTAATATCACATATATTACATACTGTTTGAACACTATGTAGGTTTCATCCGTGAAGCTTGCAGGATCTTCCAATTCTCTACCATTTTCTGGATTACCTCTTGCTGTCAGTGAATGGAAACATTCATATTTACAACCAAAGAGAAGAGCTAAGCTCTGTAATATAAAGGGTTATATATAGGGCCCCAATAATCAACTCCACTGGTGGGCCCCAAGAATCAACTCCACTGGTGGGCCCCAAGAATCAACTCCACCGGTGGGCCCCAAGAATCAACTCCACCGGTGGGCCCCAAGAATCAACACCACCGATGGGCCCTCAGAATCAACTCCACTAGTGGACCTCAAGAATCAACTCCACTGGTGAGCCCCAATTATCAACTGCACTGGTGGGCCCCAAGAATCAACTGCACTGGTGGGCCCCAAGAATCAACGCCATTGGTGGCCACAAGAATCAACGCCACTGGTAGCCCCAAGAATCAACTCCACCAGTGGCCTCCAAGAATAAACTTTACTTGGTGGGCCCCAAGAATAAACTCCACTAGTGGCCCTCAAGGATCAACTCCACTGGTGGCCCTCAAGAATCAACTCCACTGGTGGGCCCCAAGAATCAACTAGAATGGCGGATCCCAAGAATTGACTCCACTGGCAGAATCCAAGAATCAACTCCACTGGTTGCCCCCAGGAATCAACTCCATGGTTGCCCCAGGAATCAACTCCACTGGTGGGCCCCAGATGAAATTAATTTGTGGGCCCCAGAATCACCTCCACTGGTGGGTCCCAAGAATCAGCTCCACTGGTGGGCCCCAAGAATCAACGCCATTGGTGGCCACAAGAATCAACGCCACTGGTGGCCACAAGAATCAACGCCACCAGTGGCCTCCAAGAACAAACTCCACTGGTGGGCCCCAAGAATAACACTGGTGGGCCCCAAGAATCACTTCCACTGGTGGGCTCCAATAATCAACTCCACTGGTGGGTCCCAAGAATCAACTCCACTGTTGGGCCCCAAGAATCAACTCCACTGTTGGACCCACAGAATGAAATCAATTGGTGGGTCCCAAGAATCAACTCCACTGGTAGCCCCAAGAATCAACTCCACCAGTGGCCTCCAAGAATAAACTTCACTTGGTGGGCCCCAAGAATAAACTCCACTGGTGGCCCTCAAGAATCAACTCCACTGGTGGGCCCCAAGAATCAACTAGAATGGCGGACCCCAAGAATTGACTCCACTAGCGGAATCCAAGAATCAACTCCACTGGTGGCCCCCAGGAATCACCTTCACTGGGTGCCCCCAGGAATCAACTCCATTGGTGGGCCCCCAGAATGAAATTAATTTGTGGGCCCCAAGAATCAGCTCCACTGGTGGGCCCCAAGAATCAACGCCACTGGTGGCCACAAGAATCAACGCCACTGGTGGCCACAAGAATCAACTCCACCGGTGGCCTTCAAGAACAAACTTCACTGGTGGGCCCCAAGAATAAACTGCACTGGTGGGCCCCAAGAATCAGTTCCACTGGTGGGCTCCAAAAATCAACTCCACTGGTGCGTCCCTAGAATCAACTCCACTGTTGGGCCCCAAGAATCAACTCCACTGTTGGACCCACAGAATGAAATCAATTGGTGGGTCCCTAGAATCAACTCCACTGGTGGGCCCCAAGAATAAACTCCACTGGTGGCCCTCAAGAATCAACTCCACTGGTGGCCCTCAAGAATCAACTAGAATGGCGGACCCCAAGAATCGACTAGAATGGCGGACCCCAATAATCGACTCCACTAGCGGAATCCAAGAATCAACTCCACTGGTTGCCCCCAGGAATCAACTCCACTGGTGGGCCCCCAGAATGAAATTAATTTGTGGGCCCCAAGAATCAGCTCCACTGGTGGGCCCAAGAATAAACGCCACTGGTGAGCCCCAAGAATCACCTCCACTTTTGGGCCCCAAGAATCAACTCCACTGGTGGGCCCCAAGAATCAACTCCACTAGTGGGCCCCAAGAATCAACTCCACTGGTGGGCCCAAAGAATAAACGCCCCTGGTGAGCCCAAGAATCACCTCCACTTTTGGGCCCCAAGAATCAACTCCACTGGTGGGCCCAAGAATCAACTCCACTGGTGGGCCCCAAGAATCAACTCCACTGGTTGCCCCCCAGGAATCAACTTCACTGGTTGCCCCCCAGGAAAAAACACCACTGGTTGCCCCCAGGAATCAACTTCACTGGTTGCCCCCAGGAATCAACTCCACTGGTGGGCCCCCAGAATGAAATTAATTTGTGGGCCCCAAGAATCAGCTCCACTGGTGGGCCCAAGAATAAACGCCACTGGTGAGCCCCAAGAATCACCTCCACTTTTGGGCCCCAAGAATCAACTCCAGCAGTGGCCTCCAAGAATAAACTTCAATTGGTGGGCCTCAAGAATCAACTCCACTGGTGGCCCTCAAGAATCAACTCCACTGGTGGCCCTCAAGAATCAACTCCACTGGTGGCCCTCAAGAATCAACTCCACTGGTGGGCCCCAAGAATCAACTAGAATGGCGGACCCCAGGAATCAACTTCACTGGTTGCCCCCAGGAATCAACTTCACTGGTGGGCTCCAGGAATCAACTCCAATGGTGGGCCCCCAGAATGAAATCCATTGGTGGGCTCCAAGAATCAGCTCCACTGGTGGGCCTAAGAATAAACGCCACTGGTGAGCCCCAAGAGTCAGCTCCACTGGTGGGCCCCAAGAATAAACTTCACTAGTAGGGTCCAAGTATTAACCCCACTGGGGGGTCTGACACTGTTTGGGCCAAACAGAAGTCCGCTCTGAGCTGAGGCCTGCCCTAACAAACATAGAATACAAGCTGTCATGGATTTGAAAACATGTGCATTAGAATTAAATAAAAAACAACAACATAAAAGCCCACCAAAGAAGCAAAATAATAGCCAATAGAAAGGTAATAAATAATAACATCTCTAAAGTTAAATAAAAAGATTGAACGCAATCCTTAAGTTTGCAATTTAATTATTTTTGGGCAATGTATGAACGGGGCTGCCCCAGTTTTCTGATGTGCTTTGAGACTAAAAACCTGTCATAGCCCCGTCTGACTGATGTATGAACGTGCGGACGTCAAAATCTGGCCCATGCTGCTCCAGACCCGACACTTTTGTATGAGCCCAATTCTACGGGGGCATCATGCAAGATTCGTATGATACGCCACATTTATGAATGGGGCTCGATAGAACGGGGCATGAAACAGTCGTGTAACAATCCATAGAAATTTCATAATATCTCAATTTCATTGAGATAAATTTTGGCATAGACACTTTTGGTGCCACTTTTTGGTTCATGTGTCTCATGAAATGTATGAAAGTGATAGGAGACACTTTCATACATACTGCCCAATGCTGCACTAACTTGCTGAGACATACGACTATCAAGGTGCTTCCACTTTTCAAGGTTCTTCCCCCTTAGCCCCCGTCCACACGGCTTAATTGTGGGACGTAATTTCGTCCCGCAATTACGCCGTGTGGACGGGGGCGGGGCGGGAGCGGGGGAGTAAGCAGGGGGCCGGCACTTCGCCGGCCCATTGACTATCACTGCTAGCGGCGCGTATACGCCGCTAGAAAGTGACATGTGAATTATCTCCCCGCCGGGCGGGGAGAGGAGACGTAATCCATAGTTCTCTATGAGAACTGTGAATTACCGTAATGAATGGGCCGTTTTCGGCCGTAATTGGCGCACTTCGGCGCGTAATTACGGACCGAAATACGGCCCATTTTAAGCCGTGTGAACATGGCCTTAGGGTCATAAAACATGAAAAAAACGTATTTTGCGGAAACTACTCAGAAAAAATGCAAATAAATCTTTATGCAAAATGATACCATAAACAGTATAGAACAAAACCCAAAACCTTACACAGCAACGTCAAGGAAGAGATAACAAATCATGGCTCTTGGAAAACCTTGAGGCAAAAATAGAACATACGCAGCGTTCCGAAGGTCAAACTGAGCCACGTCCTAAGGGGTTAATCAAAAGGACCGAAACTTGCTCCGTCACAAAGAATGAGGAATTGTGCAAAAGGCTAAACGTGTCTCGTATCTCATGGAAAATCCTCCGTAATGCATATTTCATCATTGCAAATCTGTTGGGTGAATGAGTCTAGCCAGAGAAATGAGGCAGAAATTATTAACCATTTAAAGGGGACGCTCATATGTCACAAACAGGATATGCTTATGTAGGGTCAAAGAAAGCAAAACCCGGCATCCTATTAAAGGGGCATTCTCAGCACATTGATTAGCTTTAAACATGTAGGCAAATGTAAGTAAAGACTATTACCAAATACATCGCTCTTCTGATGTTCCTTCTTTTTAGAGTTAGAGCAGTTCTTATCTCCTGCTTGTGTACACAAACTTCCCTAGATTACCAACCACCTCTCTCTGCTTTAGTAGTGGCAAGGATGGTGATGTTACTTCCTGCAGTGTCCTATCAGCAGCACAGGAGCTTTTTTATGTTTCTTACTGACAAACTTTTACCCTTAAAGGGGTTTTATCGTTTCATCATTTGGCAGTCGTTTATACTGGTTGCTAAGCAGAGCTTCTGAAAGGGAGGGGCGTGTTTCTCCTCCCAGCAGAGATTATCTTCCCTCTCTGCAGACACGCCCTAAGGTGTGCACGTGAGGCTTCATTCTGTGTGAGCTGGGGGAAGGGAGAGGTTCTCAGCTGTCGGAGACTAAGGAATCATTGGAAGTGAAACGCTAAGTGTAACTCCATAGTGTATTTCTCCTCTCTCTACAATTAGAATGGGCATGTGACATTCAGGGAAAGATGGGTGATTTTTTTTCTGTCTCTCTCACACAGTGATATATCCTGCAGATTATTACACCTCTGACCTCTACAGGTCTGCAGAACAAAAGTATACACTTTATCTGTTTGTGTTTACATGGGATGTCACAAGATCTCTCTCTCTCTCTCTCTCTGTTGCAGACCTTGATCACCGCTATCTGTAATCTCTTTCTCCTTATGCTAACCAAGGACAGACATGCTTACATTTTTGGTCCCCTCCTTTTCAACTATGATCTTTGTAACGAGAAAACCCCTTTAAGATAAGGTGACCAGAAATTTTGGGAGCAAAATGAGGGAATGCAACGCATAACAAAATTGCAAAGACCACACCCTCCTTTCACCAAGCCACAGCCCTGAACAAAAGGTCACGACCACTGCATTTAACTACTGTGTATCGGCTCTGGAAGAAAGCTAATTGAGGGGTAAACTACTACACTAGAACCAATATTTCCACCATACAGTGACATTATAGTGGTAGATACCAGTGTACACAGAATCTATACTACCGCCATACATCATATAGTGACTGTATAGTGGTAGGTACTAGTGTACACAGGCTCTGCAGACTGTATATTACCACCATACAGTGACCATACAGTAGTATATACCAGTGTTAACAGGATCTGCTGGATGGTATATTACCTCATGCAGTGTACATATAGTGGTAGACACCAGTGTACAAGGCTCTGCAGACTGTATATTACAATCATAACAGTGATCATATAGTGGTAGACACCAGTGTATACAGAATCTGCAGACTGTATAGTACCATGATACAGTGACATTTAGTTGGTAGATTACCAGACCGTCACAGGATCTGCAGACTGTATATTACCTCCATTAGTGACCATATAGTGGTAGATACCTGCGTACACATGCACTCTGCAGACTGTATGGGTCACCTCCCTACAGTGACCTTATAGTGGTAGTATCGTGTATACAGGTCTGTCAGACCTGGTTTATTACCACATAAATGACCATATAGTGGTAGTTACGGTACCCGTGTACACAGGCTCTGCAAACACATAACTGATTACTGTGCAGTTATATTTAAGGATTCACATATTTTTCTGATCGGAGTCGTTCACTTTCCTTATTCTTCTCCATCTGGCCCAGACCATCATGACGTCTTCTCCTGGGCACAAACTAATGAATGCAGAAATTTACCACACAAATATTTTAGAGTCCTCATTTTTCCAACACCTACCTACCTACTGGGGGGATTAATATACCTACCTATTGGGGAGGGATTATATACCCATAATGGTTATCTATATAGAAAAGCTTGGTGATTCGCTTTCCTATGGTAGGAAAGTTGGATGCCTGTTGTTGGGGATGGGGGGGGGGTCCCCCATAGTTCCTATATAGGCCCCAATAAGGTAGGTATATATGTCCCCCAGTAGGTTATAGGTACATAGGGACCCCAGTCTGAAGACAGGTATATGTCCCCCATAGTCTGTAAGGCAGGCAGGTATATGTCCCCCATAGTCTATAGGCAGTTATATGTCCCCATAGCCTGTAGGCAGTTATACATCTCCCATAGTCTGTAGGGTAGGCAGGTATAGGTCCCTCATAGTCTAGAGGCAGTTATATGTCCCCCATAGTCTGTAGGTAGGTATTATTTCCCCATATCTCCCCCCCCACCCTCCGTACGGTAGGCAGGTATAGGTCCCCCATAGTCTGTAAGGTAGGCAGGTATATATCCTCAATAGTCTGTAAGGTAGGCAGGTATATGTCCCCCATAGTCTGTAAGGTAGGCAGTCATGGGTGCCCTTGTCTTTAGGTAGGTATAGGTCCCCCTTGTCTGTAGGCAGGTATAGGTCCCCATAGTTTGTAGGCAATAGATTTCAACTGTATGAGTTTTCAGAGAAGGCGCATACAGCTGAAAAGATAGTCACCAACGCTCCAGGCTCATGGCATACAGTACATTGCCAGGGTCATGGGACACGGCATCCAAATGCATGCCCATTCCGCTAAAAGCGGGACGTCCGGTCACCTTACCTTAAGAGCTCTGAATTATGTCCTGCTGTTCAAAGACTTTAATTACCAATGTCCCTCTAACAAACTCAGCTAGTAATAGCAGAGCTAAAATGTCAGTCACTGCTGTTGAACCACCCACAACCTGAAGAGGAATTGGGAGTGTAAAGCTGTGGAACCCCCCACAGCCTAAACAGGAGAGGGAGTCTGAAGCTGTAAAACCACCCACAGCCTGGACAGAAAGTGGAAGCCTGAAGCTGTAAAACCGCTCACAGCCTGAACAGGAAGTGGGAGCCTGAAGCTGTAGAGCCACCCACAATCTGAACAGGAAGTGAGTGTAAAGCTGTAGAACCGCCCACAGCCTGAACAGGAAGTGGGAGCCTGAATCTATAGAACTGTGCACAGCCTGAACAGGAAGTTGGAGCCTGAAGCTGTAGAGCCACCTACAATATGAAGAGGAAGTGGGAGTGTAAAGCTGTGGAACCACCCTCAGCCTGAACAGGAAGTGGGAGCCTGAAGCTGTGAAACCGCCCATTTACTGAGCAGGTAGTGGGAGCCTGGAACTGTTCAGCCCCCTACATCGTGAACAGGAAGTGGAGCCTGAAGCTGTAGATCCAACACAACATCTGAAATAGGAAGTGGGAACCTGAAGTTTGCTGTGAAGAGCAGGCTCTGTGAATCAGCATGGTGAGAACTATTCTCCCACTACTCCGCCCCTAACTCCCATGGGCATAGAAGGGAACCCCCCACACCGGTCCCCCCTCCACCCCGCTCCGGCTATACCCTTTATCACAACGTCAGGCCCCCCTACCTCACTAACACAAAACAAGGGCTCATGAGTAAAGGGGCCCAGAGCTGAACTGCTTCTAATATTAAAGGGGTGTTCCATTGACTTTGATAACTTATCAGACTTTGATGACATACACTGTAGATAGGCCATCAAAATCATGTTGGTAACACCCCTTTTTACTGGTGACAAAAAAAAAATGTGAAAAATAATGCGTGGATGTTAGCTGGTTTTATGTAATCTAGATATAGAGAAAAGCAAAATGATTTAAATTACGGTCATAATGCCCGCCACGGTCCCTGCTCTGGACTGTGGAGGCACTCGTGTCTCTGTCCTCTGGGTCCAGCGTTACTCACTTCTCCGCCGCCTTGCTCACTGTCTCTGCAGCAATGCCTCTGTTTCTGCTCCGTTGAGGCAATACTCCTCTCAGAGGAAAATTATAAAGGGCCAGCGCACTTGTTTCCTATCTCGACTAGCTGCTGGACCCTCTATTGATAGATAGTTTCCGTCCCGGTATCCATAATGTGCCTTGGTTATTGTCATTTATGCCTATTATGTGGATGTCAGACCCGTGCCTGTGACCTTGACTATTCTCTGCCTGCTGCCTACCGCAAGTGATGTGACGTTTTGCCTGCTGCCTGCTCTGACCTTACTGCCTCTCCACTGACTGTGTCTGTGCATGCACCTCTCGTACCACGCTGCATCTTCAACGGTCAACTTGATTCCGCACGGCCAGTCAGAGTGGTTAGCGAACTGTGAGTCTCTGTCTTAAGAACCTGCTTGGCTCGTTGCGTCTCTCGTGTAAGTTAGCCGGAGGCTCTTTATACTCTGCTCCCTGCCGTGGTTCAATATGCCATCTCTCCCAATGACCCAGAGGATCCCCTACTGCCCCCATATGTACCTAAAATGTTGTCTGTAAAATGCAACTTGAAAACCACAAATCCTCCCCCCTGGACACCAGGACATTTTTCACCTCATCCCCCAGTTCCTCCTGTCTTGATACCTAATATTTGGTGCTAGAGCTACAGAGAATCCTTTCTCAGACTCCTACAATCTCTGTCAGAGTGATGTCGATGTTTCATAATCTGGATAAATGATTGTATCTGCCATTCCAGTTGCCGTGGTGCCGATGACACGAGCATTGGTTGTTACAGAGATTACTGAGCAGATGTTTCTGATATAACACAGTAATTCCGCCCTCGAGATCTTCACATATGAATAGGCAGACATAAACTGGCCATTATCAAGGGACATTAGAATTGGTAGAGCGTTGATATAGCGAGTGGAAAGAGACTGTTTTACTATCTATATATAAAAGAGGCGACGCTACATCTGCGTTTTTCTACACTCTCTGACTTGAAAATCGAGAATAATCATCACTTTCTCCCCGTTTTTAGGTCGCAAGTTATGTGAACCATAAATTATTTATTATTGCTACATCAAATGCTAAGAAAAATGGAGAGATGAGAATTTATTAAGCATTTTTATGAATTTCTGCAAAATGACGCCGGCTAAAAACATATAGAGAGTTTCCATCCGTTTCATTTTGGGGTCATTTGTACGTTTTGGATCCTCACACGCTTTTCACTCATTTGTTGGTAGAATTTTTTGCCCGCCTTGTCCTCCTGGGTCAGAACCTGTGTGTAAAGACTGACGCGTGATGTTTGGAGGTCTTGTTGCTCTGCACGCCTTTTTCGCTTTACCGACTTGGTATTTTCGCTCAATATATAGATTGAGAAAAGGGCGGTTTGTATGGCCCCTCCGCAAAAGCATTTGAAGCTTGGTTCTCTCCTATAAGCCATCTTTGTAAACCCGTTTGCGTAGTCTTAATGGGTCAATTGTGCATTTTGGAAGACCATTTCTGACCAAGCTTTTGAGAAGCTGTTCTGGCTTGCTTTGTCTTAGAGAGTTGCTCAGTTTTTGCCACAGGTAATCTTCTGTTCCTCATGATGCCATTATGTTGTGTGATGTAGCACCTGTCCTCCTGCAGCAAACTTCGAAACCCGCATCCTGATCTGCCACTAATCGTGTGTTACACGAGTTGGGATGGTGTTTTAGGCTGTCCAAAGCTTCTTCCTTTTGTCTCTCGCCAAATATAAACGATTAGGGTGTCTTATGGCCCTATCAGTTTTCAGCAAGACATTGTTCCAAAATGTAGTCTTTGTTCCTGTGTGCATCTTTGCAGAATAGATTCATCTTAGACCCGTTTTATATGTTCTTGTGGATTAATGGCCTTTTCTCGGCAGCGCGGCCTTTCAGCCCATGTTGATACCAGCTACTAATTTCACTGTGAATAATAAACACAATCTTACCAGTTCCGCCAGCATCATCGCGCACAAGGTCTTCTGCTTTTCTGTCATTGGGTTATCATTGTTGGATAAGGCTAAAAAAAGACTAATCGTCCTCTAGTCTTTCCGCACTTGTTGTGCTAAGGTGTTGATCCAGAGGAAGGCTAAAAAACCTCCAATGTGAGTAGAAGCCAATTGTCTATTTTAGGGAAAAATTCCTTCTGACTGCAATCTGGCATCAGAAATTCCTGGATGCAATGACCTCTCTGGAATCTAGACACTGTAGATCTTGATATATTAATCACGCTCAGAGAAAGAAGCATCCAACCTTTTGACAGTTAGCGGTATATTGAATTCACCCAAGGGACCAGTCGCCCGCTGCTGGCCAGAGAAGTTCCATAGTCTCACTGCTTTACAGTAAGAATGCCATTTCTGATGTTTAGTTGTAGAAACTTTCGTTCGCCTTCTAAGACGTAGAGGATTCCCCCTTGTTCTAGATACAGCCTGTTGTATAAATTTTGTAGAAGAGAATTTGGGGTAGTGGATCATCTTTAAATTTGCGCCTTTTGATGTATTAAGAAATTATTTTCTTATTATGTTCCCCACCGAAGCCGTCTTTCGTCTATGATTATCTATAAGAACCCCGATCTGCTAATCGCTTGTCTGGGGTATTGTAGTCCACCCTACGGTCGCGCTAGTTTAGGGTTTTGTCGCCGAACTCGCTTTGTACTGTGTTCAAGCTTCGTAGGTACTAATGTCTTTCCTGTTGTCAAGTGTATCCTCTCAAAAACTGGTACAGACAATATTTCCCGCATTTTATATCGCACATGTCGGACCAAGGCATGCGTTTGCATTCGAAGGAGACAGTAACCTATAATTCTCCTTCTGAGTCATGTTGATGGCTGACGCATTCCGCTCGCCATCTGTATTTTGTACTTGTGATCATTAATGTTTGTTACGCCGTGATGAACAAAGGCTCCTTCAGGTATCGGGGAAATGTGCACTCCATGGGATTAATACCGAAGAGCTTGTGCAGTAGCTCCAATCAATTTCTCGCTTCCTGATATCTTTGGCTTTGATTTGTCATTTAGATTCTTTTCCATTGAGGTTAACGCACAAAGAAGCAGTCGTGTTTCTTGGTGTGAATTAATCAATAAGCATCCACAAAGACGCTGTTCTCATGAATTAACTCTGATGTCGCATATAAAAACCTCAGAAAACTTCCACAAGCTATCATGACCTCATATTATGGGCTGTCTGTCAAATTGTTTTAAAGCATGAGTAATCGCCAGGTGTATGGAATCAAGCTTCTGATCGCTTGCAGAAGAGTAATAAAATTCATTAAAAAACCATCTCTTAGTATTTGGCAGTATTTTGTCTCATAATAAAAATATTGTGGTTAATGCTCTGTAATTACACCAGAAAATACGGGTTAAGTTTATTCTAAAAGTTTCATGGCAGACATATGAGAATACACGCAGAGATGTAATCTTTTGTATATAGTGGTTGAAACTTCTGGTTTCATACATGTCAATACTGTATTAATACTGTCCATATGTACAAGTATATAACTACTATAATTCTGGCTCCATATGTACAAGTGAAGGTATAACTATCGTATAAGTACTGCTCTCCTATGTACAAGAATATAATTATACCTATATTTACATGTCCTAATGTGACATAGTAATTTAAATACTATACATACTGTTCCTATGAAACATGATTATATCTACTTTTATATCTCACCGGCCCTATGACAGTTGTAATTAGGATAATTAATCTTTTATTTTTAGCGCAACGTTATTCCGCATGCACTGTAAAATTCAAGGGTAAATCAGTCATTACACATTAAAAGGTACTTACACATGAGAACCAAGGGTGTGGAGGGGCCTGAGTGAGGGAGCTTACAATTATTAGGGTGTATGGGTGAAAAAACATACGGTAAGAGTGCCAAGTTTTACATTGGTGGCCATGTTGCATAAATAGGGGGTGGTTTACATGAAAAAATGGTTGAACCGCACAACTCATCTGAAACCAGACTGTACATTATATAAGAATAGTGCTGTGAGTGCCAAGTGCAGGAGGGAAGATGTGTGTGATAGCAGTTAGGGTATCTTGTGGCCAGACCGAGAGATGTATTTTTCAGGGCCTCTTAAAATGTGAGGTTGTGAATGTGATGATCGCCGCGGTAGCATATTCACAGAGACATTGGTGCCTGACGTGTGAAATCTTGTAGGCGGGCATGGGAGGTTCGGATGATTGAGGAATGTAGTCTGATTTTCATCAGAAGAGCGGAGACGAGGGTAGGGCAGTAGACAGAGACTAGGGAGGAGATGTAGAGGAAGGAGCAGCGATGAGGGAGAGCTTTATGGGTGAGAGTGCTGAGTTTTATACTGTATCTGTACTGGATGGGCAACAAGGTGCAGTGACTGACAGCAGGGTTGAGGCATCAGCTATAGCGGGCTGAGAGACAGACATGCCTGGCTGCTGGCATTTGACAGATAGGAGAGGGGAGGTTTGCACAGATGGAGACGTAAAGCAAGGAGTTGCAGTAGTCAAGACGAGAAAGAATAAGAGCAGTTAATGAGAGTTTGAGTCGTTTCCACAGTGAGAAATGGACGGATTTTGGAGATATTCTTGAGGTACAGGTGACAGGAGCAGGGGAGGGGATTGGATACATTGGGGAGAAGGTCAGATCAGAATTCAAATTAAAACCCTAGGACAGCGCGCCTGCTTTTATGCTAGGGAGAAATGGTGGTACCAATAAGAAACAGAAATAGCAGGGGAGGGCGGTTTAGTTAGCGGGCGGAAAGACAAGAAGTTCAGTCTTAGTGAGTTAGATTTCAGATGGAGAGAGGGACATTGATGTCAGAGACAGCGGGCTGACAGTCAATGGTGTTTATGTAGTAAGGATGGAGTGATGTCACGGGAGGAGGAGTATAATTGGGTGTCTCTCGCATTAAGAGATGGTACTGGAAGCCAAATTTTGAGTGTTTGTTCTCAATGGGGGCTGTGTACAATGAAAAGAGGAGAGGACCTAGAACTGATCCTGAGGAATTTCCAACAGCAAGAGGAAAGAGGAGGAGGAGTCGAACCAGAAAAATGAGCACTGAAGGATCGGGTCAGAGAGGTAGGACGGAGAACCAAGGCGAGAGCGGTGTCCTTGATACCGGATGGGCGGAGCATGTGAGGAGATGTTGGTGATCACAGTGTCAATGCTGCAGTGAGATCCCAAGAGAAGCAGCAATTGAGTTAGTTACCTGTAGATTTGCTGTTAGGAGATCATTTGAGACTTATAATAAGGCAGTTTCCGTGGAGTGTAGGAGCGGAAACTGATTGCAGCGGTCAAGAAGAGAGTAAGCAGATGAGATAGCGGATTAGGCGAGAGTAGACCTAAGCGTTCCAGGAGTTGGAGATGAAGGGGCAGGTTAGAGACTGGTCTCGGTAGTTAGCAGGCAGGAGGGTCCAGAGTGGTTTTTTAGTAAAGGGTTATGATGGCGTGTTTGAAGGGAAAGATTGTAAGATTTTCCAGTGGAGAGCGAGAGGTTACAGATAGCAGTAAGATGATGAGAGGGACAGCGGTGTCAGATTGCTGGAAGCCTATGTTTCTGTAAGGGCAGCAGGTGAGGGAGTTGGAGAGAAAAAAGGTCATGAACAGCAGTGCGTTTGTTGCAGACGGATCGGGCGTTCCACAGAGCACACTTAAAGGGGCAGAAATAAGAGTACAGCGAATGGCAAGCAGGTAGCAGGGTTTCTATGGGAGGTGAGGAGGAGGTGGGTGAGCAGTAAAAGGAGGTGGCCCGGGTTGGAGAGATTGTCCCCTGCAGCGAGAAGCAGGAAAAAAAAAGACAGCAATGGCAGTGATGAATATACGGCGTTTGTCAGTAATATGTGAGGGAGGTTTGGGGGGGGGTTGAAGGGGGGAAAATAGCGGGGGGGAAAAGTCATAGGGGGGGAAAGGAGAAGGGTATGTGGATAAACTTGTTGGGGCAAGTAGGGTGGAATTATAGGGGGAAATGCGAAAGGAGATAGAATGCAAGCTGGTAAAAAAGGAGTTGCAAAGAAGTGCAGCATTTACAAAAAGGCGGAAAGTCCCTTTTCCCCCCTTCGTCCCCAGGCTAAAATTTCGGGGATAATTCTGAGATTCCCACTTAAAAATTTGGCAATAAATTGGCCCCCACCCCGGGTCCAAACCACAGCTCGCACTTATCCCAAACTATAAACTACTATAGAATTAACTACTATAATCGTCCTATGTACAAAATTAAAATACATAATACTGCCCCCATGTACAAGAATAAAACACTAAAATACTGCCCCATGAAAAGAAAAAAAACTCTATAAAACCGTCCCCCCGTACATAATTGACAAATAAATACTTGTCCTATGAAAGAATATAATTACTATAATGCTATCCTAGTAAAGAAAAATACATAATTGCCCCCATGACAAGAAAATAACTACTTAAAAACTGCTCCTATTACAAGAAATTTTAAAACAAAATACTGCTCCTATTAAAGAATATAACTACTATAATACTGCCCCCATTTTCAAAAAATTTAAATATTTTAAAAACGTCCATGTACAAGAAAAACTACAAAATACGTCCCCCTATTACAAGAAATCTACTTAAAATCTGCTCCCTTTTACAAAAATATAATACTATTTAAAAGCTCCCTTTTACAAGAATATACTACATAATATGCTCCCTATTTACAAGAATAAACTACAAATACTGCTCCATTCAAAATATAACTACTATAATACTGCCCCCGTGACAAAATATAATACTGCCCCCATGTTTTTCCTAGAGTAGAAAAACCCTTTCCGTGGAGAGTACTGGGCACAGGAAATCCGAAATCCCCGACAATAAAAAGTTTTTCATGAATAACAAAAATATCGATATAAAATACCCGCCACATATCTAGTACACACCAGGGGTCACAGAAATATCTGACATGATGAAATTTTAATTTAAATGTTTGGCAAAAAAGGGAACAAGAAGCATTTGAGCAGTGGATATTCCACGTCCAAGAATCTCCCCCTTCTTTTCTTCTCATTTTTCTTCCACCTTCCATCCATTCGTATCCTTATATACATGGACGGTAAGTAATGCAGGGGCAACTCTTGTATTTTTAAAGGGGAAAAAATCATTGTATAAGAAACATTTTTTTTAACAAATTATTTTCAATTCACATTTTAAAATCTTGCTTGCTTACAGGTAGACTGAATATTACCATTTAGACTGCGTTCACACGGCATATCGTGGCGAATACACCTGCTGTTGAAAGTACCCCCCGGGGCCCCTCGACTTTTAGCGCTAGGCCCGGCCTATTCACTTTCGTATCCACTTTTTACATTCCTTCTTTTTACAGGTGTGTATGTTTCCCCGGGGAAAAACCAATGTATGGGCACATTAGACGGAAGGGGACGAAGTGAATTGTCGAGTCCATTTTTCAGTGTATAATGCCCTGAAAGTATGAAAAAAGGTTTTTGTGCGATTATAAATGGTGCATAAATTCCCCGCCCGCGCCGTGTTTTGCCGCATTAACGGAATTAGGTGCATTAGTAAGCCCCAAAAATGTATAAAGGCGTAATAGGCGGAAAAAAGGAAATTTTATTAAAAGCAGTCATGATAGAAACAGGGACTGACCGCTTGGTGGGCCGGCCCCCCCAGACCTGGCTGTGCTGGCTCTTGCTGTAGTGGAATAAAGGGGAAAGCAAAAATGCATTTCAAATTTAATGTAGTAAAAATTAAAAATGTAAATATCTGAACATCATAATCAGTGGGTTATTTATTGTAAAATTACTTTTAGATTATTGTAATCTTAAATACATTTTATAGGAGATATTTTTTATATTTTTGGGATATTATATATTTTTATATTCATTTTATATGATAGCATTGTTTATTAAATTTAAAAAATTTAATTTTATATAGTTTGATAATTATCAGAAATTACTTTTTATTATTGTACTGGTGCAAGTTGAGAAATATTGGACATTTTTTTCCCCTAACAGCAAATCCAGCTCCACTCCGACTCCTCAGGCTCAGGCACCACATTGGAATAGGTCTGCCTGTCCGAGCAGTAATGCGCCTAGTTTTGCCGAACCACATCCATATATGTGTCTAATATTACTAATGTGGTGCGACGACCCCGGAACACCCCCAGAACGTCCCCAGAATACCCCTTCATGTTAGGCGCATTTGAAAGTGTTGAGTCTTTTGAACAATGCACCTAACACATCCGTTAGGCGCATTAGACATCGCAGACTGCTCAGTTAGGTGCATTGTACGCCAGAAAAAGGGTGAAAAACCCTTTTATACATGTCGCCCTATGGTTTTACCATATTTGCGGGGCATAATTCAGGCGCATTGTGGCGCAATTACGTGCCGAAGTACCCTCTGTAATAACGCCATGTGAACATACCCTTAGCGTTATGGAACGGGGTGTAATTCATCCGGTATTTCATACGCTGGCATTCTTCACACTTGGGTCAGAGGTTCCTCCGTTGCACGTTCCGTCGGGAACACATAGCGGTTCTGGTTCTACCTCTTCAACGGACCCTCCGATGCAGATGTGAAACAGGTTTAAGCTGCGGCAACCACGTCTATGTGCCGCAGACTGAACCCTGGTGTAAATTTTCTGCTAACATTTTTATCCAGTTTTGGGTGTAAATTACAGCCAATCTTTCAGGTTCCTATTGGCCCCGCTCACTCATTTCCCCCCGACCCCCCATCCACCCAAAAAGCTGCACAACAAAGTCCCAATTCTTTTATTTCACAAAACAAAAAAAAGCCGGAATTTGTGACTTTTTCATGTCAGAAAATCGTAGTAAGTGATGATTTCCGCTGCAGCGCCCACCACAGGTTAAACTGAGCATTAGGCGGAATCTACACATCTTTATTTGCCACGTTGGAGGTATTCGTCGGGTTATTGGGAGAAAGATATCCCGACGGATACTACAACTTAGCCTCGAGATAGACAGAGCTAATGTAGCTCTATGTGGACTCTAAGGGTATGTTCACACGATGTTTTGGATCTGTTTTTTGATCCTTTTTTTACCAGAAGAGAAACTGCATCCAAACTGCCTCCAAAAAACGTATCCAAAAACGCAGCTGCTGTTGCTTTTTTGGATGCATTTTGCACGCATTTTTGGATGCGTTTTTCAATATATATATATATATATATATATATATATACACACACACAGTATACACTAGATAAAATGTAGGCAAAGAACTTGAGACTATTCACAAATGATACCATCCACAGAGGTTGTAATTTGAAATGGTAGAATCTTTAGTGTAATATACAAAATCGGCCCCTAGAGGTCTCATTTGAGCTAGAAGAACTGTTTGAACTTTAGTAACCTAATGACCTACATTTTCACTTAGAGTGGAAAGTGGTAGTGTAAGAGGAAGCCCAATAGAGGGCGCTACCAGCATTTTACATGCTTCAGATGAAGCCCAAAAGAGGGCGCTTCCAGCATTTTACATGTGTTTCAGATGAAGCCCAATAGAGGGGGCTACAAGCATTTTACATGTCTTTCAGATGAAGCCCAATAGAGGGTGCTACCAGCATTTTACATGTGTTTAATCTTATAAATCACTTTTTATATATATTGAATGATATAAAGGCATTTTATTTAGTATAGAATGGGTGTTTTATAGAAGTATTTTAATAATGTATTAATGTTTTAGATAAATAGTTTATTATAGAATTGTTTTCAGTATAATACAAAACCCCCAAAACATTCTATATTAAAACTATTTATCTAAAACATTAATAAATTTTTAATCAAAATTCTAAAAATTTCTGTAAACACCCATTCTATACTAAAAAAAAAGTTTTTGATATCATTCAATACATACATTAAAATTATAAAACTTTTTTTTAGTATAATGGGTTTTTACAAAAATTAAGAATTTTTGATTTAATAAATTTTTTAATTTTTGATAAATAGTTTATTATAGAATGTTGAGTGGTTTTAGTATTATACTGAAAACATTCTATAATAAACTATTTATCTAAAACATTAATACATTATTAAAAACTTCTATAAACACCCATTCTATACTAATAAAATGCTTTTATATCATTCAATATCTATAAAAAGTGATTTATAAGATTAAACACATGTAAAATGCTCTTATAGCGCCCTCTATTAGGCTTCCTCTGAAACACATGTAAAATGTTCTTATAGCGCCCTCTATTAGGCTTCCTCTGAAACACATGTAAAATGTGGGTCATTAGGTTACTAAAGTTCAAACAGTTCTTCTAGATCAAATGAGACCTCTAGGGGCCTATTTAGTGTATTTCACTTCAAATTTTAATCCAATGCGTTTTTCGGATGCGCTCTTCGTATCAAAAGCACATCCAAAACGTACCCAAAAGTATGTTGTGCTTTTGGATCCATTTTTGGGCTCCAAAAGCGCACCCCCATTGTTTCCTATGGAAATTTCACTTGCGTAAAGCACTAGTAGAATCCGAAAAACGCATTGAAAATATGCAAGTAAACATACATCGGCGATCACTCGTCTGAACGGAGATGCGTGTTTTACATTGAAACCAATGTAAATCACACTGCACATTGTTAGATACGTTTTTTTGGATCCGTTTTGAGTCTGAAAAACGGACCAAATAACGAATCTGAAAAACGTCGTGTGAACATACCCTAAGAGGGCGCAAGGAATCGTCAAGGAATTGACGGAAGATATGTGTCACTGTTTAGCCTGGTATCAGTGAGGTAAAAACCAATGTAGTGTAAGTCAGCAGCACTAGGCGACTGACGTTTGTTGTATTCATTAGTATAACTGCTAGCAGCAGTTGTTCCAGGCCGGCTTTTTACCGGAGCGGCCAAAGAGCTGGGTGGGATGGCTGCTCCCACTTTTCCTGGTCCAGGCAAGGTTTGTCATCTATGTAAGCCTGGCAGGTCTGGTGAGCTAGGGGTGTGATGCCCTGTCTCATTGCAAGTTTACTGTGGAGCAGGAACTGTGTTGTTGTGTCCTGAGGCAAACAGGAGATTCTCCAGAAGTGGTGCTGTTTCTTACAGATTGCAGGACGGGTGAGAGCCATGTATGGGCACCAAGACTGATCAAGCTTCCTAAACAATTTTGCTCGGCTAGAGACTCTGTGAATGTTTAGGTGCCGGCTGGATCAAGCCTTATGTTGTGCTTGGTGTTCGTTTGTGTTTAACGGGTGGCAAAAATAAAGAAGCATCTGTCTATTTACACCAACTTTGCTGCTGGTTTCGTCTACAAAGGCTGCCTTTGGGACTAATTCCTATTGGACTATATTACCTCTTTATACGCTTTTCCTGCAAAAACACATTAGATTATGCTTTTGAGTCCTGTAGGAAAAGCGTATACCACCGGGAAAAAGAGCAAATGTAGTCCATACAGGACTATCGTTCTCTGTAGGGGCAGAGTGGTTACGTTGTGGTATCTGTTGGGGTACCTTTTTTTCCCAATAAAAAGCAAAGAAAATCCTGACAGGACTCCTTAAGAGACAGTGGAAGTATAGGGGCCCTTGGTGGTGAATGTTTGTCCCAAGAATTTAAGAAACATACCCTGGATCCCTTGGTTGCTTTGCTTATTTAAGGGTTTTTTGTGGGTTTTAGGACTCAAAAGTTAAAAACCTGGGGAGAAGAAACCAAAAGGCTCCCTGCCCTCCCAATCAGTCTTGTGGGCGCGGGCTCTGTGTCCAGACAAAGTGGCTATAAAGGGGTGTTTGGGGGGGGTCGGCAGACTTAGTATGAGTCGTATTTGGGCAGGCCCATTGCAATGTCCCCCGGGGGCCCAAATGTTTTAAACCCCTCGTAAAAAAGGGTCCCGAGGATGCGGTAAGTACTCCCTTGCCACATACATTTTGAAAATTTTTCCCTGTATCAGTGTGTGTACAGAGCATAAAACTGTCAATCACTGTATGTGGCCTGGTTAAGGACTTTCACGTTCTGTTTTAAGATTTACCCTGCTTTTTCCACAAAAATCCTGCTCCAAATTATATAAACCTACAGTATATATCAGCTTCTCTCCCTCTATCATATCTTGATCTCGAAGGAGCAAAAACCCTCGGTGACCTATCTTTGCCATGCTTGCTTAGGGCCCCCATAGGGCTGCGGCAGCTACATTACAGCATCCCTCAGGGTACCTTTCTTTATAGTCAGAGCTGTCTTAACAACATTATGGGCCCCTGGGCAGAGCATTGCAATGGGCCCTGCCCAAAACATGACACATACTAATTTATGCCTGTAGCCACCCCCAACACACCCATATACATCCACTTGGGCTGGACACCACACCTAGCCCACAAACTGATTGGCAGGGGGAGGACCTTTTGGGTTTTTCTCCCCATGGTTCTAACGTTTGCATGTTTAAAAACACACAAACCCTTAAAAAACAAAGCCCAAACCAAGGGGGCCAGGGTTTTTTTCTTAAAATTCTTGGGGCAAACATTTACCCCCAAAGGGCCCCTTAAATTGTGTGGCCCGGGCAACGCCCTGTTGCCCCGGGAAGAGGGCCCTTTCATATTACCCCCCAAAACAAAGTTCTACATATGACTATGTTTGTTCCACTGAGCACCATGGCCCTGGCAGAATCACGGGTCCGTGGGGCACCCCCTTTTTCACTTACCCCCAAAGGATATCTCCCCGATGTGTCTGTAACACTATGAACATCCCTTTATGGTGCTCCTTTTCATGTATGGGTTGTTGGTTTAATGTTCTCCAGAAATAGACAATCTTTGTAGCCACTCTCTGGTCTGGTTGATAGGTGCAGGTGCCCAACAAGGGGTTGTCAACAAAACTGAACCACTCACCTTCCCCACAACTCGCAGCTTTACTGGCTAAGGGGAACCCGTAATATCAGGTGGATTTATGACCATACAGCTGTAGTGGTGCCCCTTTTTACTTCTTTATCCCATTATAAAATGTTTCGGCCCAATGCCCCCGTATTGGGTACTGCTTTCCCACCAATGACAGGGAAAACTAAAGAAAAAAAAGAGGTGTAGGGGGGGGAAAAGAATCGGCAACAGTGCATTTACATACATTCTTTTTTTCCCCTGTTATCAACATAAAATTTGGGACGGGGGGACTGAAAATTTATGCAAGGGGTGACAGGAGCCCAAAAGAAATTCCTTATATTATGTTAGGGTATGTTCACACAAACGTTTTTCAGATCCTTTTTGGGGACCCCCCGCTTTTCAAAAGGCAAAAGGGGATCCAAAAAAGTATCTAAAAATGTGCAGTTTGTTTTACATTGTTAAATTAAAAACACGCATTTCCGTTCAGGGATGATCCCCTGTGTTTTACTTGCAACTTTTTCGGATCCTTTTTAAGAATTGTCATGTCAATTTCTACTTGCGTTTTTAGCAAGGAAATCCCCAAAAAAAAAAAATGGAGTGCGTTTTTTGGAGCCCAAAAACCAAACCAAAAACGCAACAAACTTTTGGGGTGTTGGGTACTTTCGGGTCGCTTTTCATATAAAACGCCCTGAAAAACGCATTGGATTAAAATTTAAATTTTGTTTAAGGGGGGGGCTTAATTTTTCTGAACAAAATTTCACCCCCAAATCCTTAACAATAATAAATATAAAAATTTTTAATTATTATATTATATATTTTTTAATATTATATATATAATTTATTTTTAATTAAAAATAGTTATTTCTTTATTTTAATTTTATTAAAATTTTAATTTTAATTTTTTATAATTAAAATTAAATTTTTATTTTATTTAAATGGGGGTTTGGGTTTGGGGGGTATAGGTTAAAAAAAAAAAATTTTTGGGGGAACAATCAATAAATAAATGGTGTTTATATTGAAAAACAAGGTCAAAAGGGGGTTAAAAGCATGGGAATTAAATTAAAAAGTTTTTTTGAATTGAAAAAAAAACAATGAAAAAACAATCCCAAGAACCAAAGCAAAAATCCAAAAAGGCACCACTCAGGTTTAAAAGGAAAGGGGAAAAGGCGAGCTCGTAAATAGGGGTATATGAAAAGAACGGCTGTGTAAAAGCAGAAATTTTAATGTAAATGAAACTAAAATACTGTTTACCCCACCCACGTACAGGAAACTAGGGGAATTAAAAGGCGGTGTTTTGTCCACGCATTGTTTAAATCGGCAGGTGTTTTAGAATACTGCGGGGCGTAACTTCTAATACAGGGGCCAGGCCCATAGATTTTCATTACTCCGTCACTAAACGGGGGGAAGAAGCTCTAAAAGAGATATAAATTTACTTTTTTGGGGGACGTATTCGGGCGTATTGCAGCGCGTTACCCCCCAAAATTTCGCCCCAATTACCCCGGGGAAAAACTTCCCTTAGCTCTGTGTACACACTGATACAGGGAAAGCTGTCAATCACTGTATATGGGTGGGGTAAGCCGGACTCCTACAGTCTCTTAATGAGTCCGATCATCATTTTGTCTGCATTTTACTCAGAATTCCTGCTCCAAATCATATAAAGCTACATACAACAACTCGCTTCTCTTCAACCTGCTTTTTTTCGAGAGATTAGTAAACCATCTGCAGGTTAAATATTTTTTTTTTTTTTTTTTTAAACTAATTTTTAATTTAAATTTTAAAAACATATAAACAAATTGAATTGGGCACAAGAGAAAAAAGGTATGTCAGTTTACAACAAACCCAAAACATAAAAATTAAAAAGTCATCAAGGAATAAAAAAGTAAATTTTTAAACAAGTATCAGTCCAAATAAACTCCAAAAAACCCTTATATAGACAACGAGTTAACAAAATTAGAGGTAAAAGTAACTCTATGCACTGGTAAATTTTTAAAATCTACCCCCCCCCTCCCAAAAAAAAATAAAAAATAAGAATTAAGTCCAAAACAAATAATAACTATAACCTGCCACTTGGGTCATATTAAGACACTAAATCAGTTTATCCAGGACGAGGGTTACTACAGGGCTGCTCGGAACAGAGTTGAGGTATAAAAATGATACAGGAGGGCTTCGGTTCTTTGGCTGGGGGTCGGGTGGGAACCATAGGTGGGAATCACGTTCTGGGAAAAGGGCCCGTTCTGAGCCGGGCAGATGAAATGGTCAAGTGGGGGGTTTTTCCAATTCCCATAACCCAGTTGACCCCCAAGACGGGAAAGTAAGATCCCAACGGTAAACGAAAGGTTCTGACTTCCCTAATCTTTCCGAGGTGAAAAAGGTTTTTAAAAAATCCCCCCCATTTTTTAAAGGATTTAAGCACCGGGTCTTTTTGGGTTCTGAACGCCCCTTTTCCATCCTACGGTTTTGACGGAGCAGATCACTTCTTGGTTGAGGGGAATTAGAATCCAACCATTTTGAATAGGATCGTTTTGGCCGTTAATAAAAAGATTGCAGGACGGGAGATTCTTCAATGTTTGGGAGGTTGTGGAAAAAACCGCTGGCCCGGGTAAAGGCTTAAATTGGCTTTAGGGGGAATTGGAGGTTCCCCAATTCACCCCAGAAATCTCATAGCGTTACGGGACCGATCAAGCGAAAATCTTTTTCGGGGGGCGTCACACTTAGGACAGCTGAACGGTTGGGACAGTTGGGTGAGGGGGATATTGCCCCCAAATTTTGCTGATGGCGTTTTCGAGGTAGGTGTCCTTCCACTTTCATTGCAGTATGTTTAAAACCCTCCCCCCCTTGTGGGTTTTTCCCAGAGAATCCTGGTCGGGATCATTTTTTTTCCTTTGGGTGAAGATTTTGGGGAAAGTTTTAAATCATTTTTTGATTTTTTGAACCCTAATAAACAAGATAAGGAAAAGGGGGGGTGAGGAGAGGGGGCCCCTGATGTCATTGAATTTTTTGTCGAAAAAGCACAAAGAGGGAAATTTTCTTTTTTAGAAATAGGGAAACTTGCGAAAAAGCCAGGGAAGTGGGAGGGGGGAAAATTTAAATAAAGTCGCAAAGAATACATCTTTTGGTGTGCGTACAAAATAGTGGGAAAAGGCCATCCCCCGACTCTACGGTTTTAATGGGGGGTTTTCTAACCCCCCTTAATTTTGGGTGGCCCCCTACAAAAGATACCCACAAGTTGGTATGGTAAGGATAGAAAGGGTCTGCTCGCCCTTCCCCCGGCTCCTTGGATCTTTCAAAAAGACTGTGTTTCGCACTTTAGGGGGATGCAAATTTGACTGAAGGGTTTTGGGAGGGCCAGGGAGAGGCCAAGCGGATTCAATACTAAATTTGAGAATTGAGGTCTGTTTGACCTCTACACGGTGCGTAATTGCCGTTTTAAAAGCCTTAAAACCCGGGAGGTTCACACCTCCAGAGTCCCGTGGGAGGAGCTTTTGAAAAAGCAATTCGTGGTCTTTTTTGTTCCACAAGAAAAAGGGAAAATGAAGAGCGGAGAAAATTAATGTCTTTAAGCTAAAGGGGGAGTGAGACCGTTTGTAAAAGATATAAAATTTTGGAATGTCATCATTTTAACAGGTGGCCTTTTCCAAGGAGGGGAGGAGATTTTTTCCATCCCTTCCCCGCTCTTTTGAAATTTTAAATAAAATGGGGGATAATTGGATAAAATGATTTGGAGTATTACCTATGTAAATGCCTAAATATTTTATAAAGATTTGGCCAATGAGATAGGCAAAGAGTTTTAAATGGACAATTTAGGGGATTTTGGGGGGAAAAGATCCAGGGGCTAACTTGGACACATTTACCTTAAACCCCAGTAAAGGCCAAAAAATATTCAATCCAGAGCCACAGGAACCCATAAGGGTGAGGAAAAAATAGATATATCAGCAAAGAGGGAGATTTTAACCCTGGGGCGCCTATAGTTAACCGATAATTGGCGGGTGAGATTCGAGAGCCTGGAAGGGGTTCTATAGTAATTGAATAATAAAGGGGATAAGGACACCCTTACGGTCCCCCTTTTTTCTCAGGGAAACGGGTTTTGGGTAGAAAACCAGGTGTGATTTGCGCTAGTGGAAAGAGAAAGGGAGGAATATAAGATTGGGAAAAGGGGCCCCGGAACCAAATTTTTAAACTAAAAAACATCCCGCCTCTCCAGCGACCCTGTCAAACGCTTTTTTTTGGTCATCGACAGGACAGCGGAGAGCGATGTGCGTCCGGGGCGACACTTTAAACCATCTAGCACCCCCGGGTAAAACCCTTTCGGATATTGGAGCCGTTGCCCTGCCCTTTTACAAAACCCGTTTGCTCCGGGAAAAAGTTTGGGGATAGCGCCAATCTGACCCCAAAATTTTAGAGAAATTTTGAGATCAACATTGTAAATGTATTTGGGCATAGGGGAGGGGAGAGAGGCGTCCTTTCCCCTTTTGTATTTCCATTATGTGAGCATTTGATGGCCCGGGGGTGGGGACCCTGACATAAATAGATTTAAAATTTCGGGCAAAAAGGGGATATTTCTTTTGAAAGGATTTTATAAAATTCACTGGTAAACCCTCGGCCGGTCTTTTTTGTTCCCTGATTCTTAATCTTTTTTTTATCTCCCTAGGGAATCGGCTTGTTAAGAAGATCTTTTTTCTTCCGCACAAAGTTGGGAAGTAATTTAGTGAACCCCGGCGATGGGGGTTTTTTTTTTTGGGTTTAGGGGGTTTCTGGAGATAAAGAGGCGAAGATTCTCTAAAACGTTGTTGAATGGGTGCCCAGAAAAAGTGGTTTTTGCCCTCGAATCTTTTAGGGTATATATGGTAGAATTGGATTTGCGTCCTTTAGCAAAATTGGCTAAAATCCTCCCAGCCTTATTCCAGGTTCACTTTAAGTTTATGCTGCAGTGCCACATTGTACGACTAATAACGCTTTGTTTTCCAATGGACATCAGTGAGGGCTTGTTTTTTGCGGGCTGAAGTACAATTTTTATTGGAACCATTTTGAGATACGTGTCACTTTTTGGTCACTTTTTATTCCAATTTTTTGGGAATGCAAAACAGCAAAAAAAAAAAAAAAAAAAACACCCACAATTTTGGCGTTACCATATAGAATTAATAATATTTTATTGCAGCAGACTTTTATGGACGAGACCATACCAATTATTTTTGACTTTTGAATCATTTGTACAATGGCAAAAAGGGGGCGTTTTGAACTTTTTTTTTCACTTGTACCAGTAAAAGAGACGATCGCTTCTATAATATTCTTCAATAGTAATATATTGCAGAATAGGGTACAATAATGGCTCTATTATTACATCATGTAATAAGATGGCAGCCATAGAGGCCTTCATTAGACCCCGGCAGCCATTGCAACCGCCCAGCAACCCCTGATCTTTCATCCATTAATATACCTTTTTACATTGTATTACGCAGGAAAATAGAGCAAATGTAGTCTACATAGGGTTATGTCTGCTCCATCAACCCCCATAGCGGCATCCGTCGGGGTACCTTTTGTCACGGTATAATACTGGAAAATAGAGCACACATAGTCCTCATAGGACTACGTCTGCTCTATTGATCTCTATAGGGCTGCGGCAGTTACATTGTGGCATCTGTTGGGATACCTTTTTCATGGTACCCCGACGGATACCTCGAACGTAAGGGTATGTTCACACGGCGTGTTGGATCCGTTTTTCACCAGAAGAAAGACGCATTGAGAACTGCATCCAAAAAATATATCCAAAAACACAGCTGCGTTTTTGGATACGTTTTGCATGCGTTTTTGGGCACGTTTTTTGGATCCGTTTTTCAATGCTTTTTCTTTCACATCAATTAAACTCTATTAATTTAACCTATCCATGACCAAATACACCCTTTTGACCTTGTGTCAATCATAAACTACACACCTTTATCTAATATGATTGAAAGAAATCTATCACCACAAATTCTGTATAAAATTAACCTATAGCTTCCCAAACCCACCCCATTTTAAAAAAAGTAATAATTATTATTTAATAATAATTATTATTAATTAATTATTTATTAATTACTAATTATTTAATTGATTAATAAATTTATTGAATTTAATAAATTTATCAATTTAATAAATAATTGATAATTAAGAATAATTATAATAATAATATATAATATACTAATTTAATAATATAACATATAATATAACATAATAATTAATAATTTATTAATAATTTATTATTATAGGCACTTGGGGTGCATATTGCACTGGATTAATATGCATATAATTAGACAATCATTATGAATTAATATGGATATTGATACAAAATCTAACACACAGACATTCGAATTTTAATCCAATGCGTTGTTCGGATACGCTTTTCGGATGAAAAGTGCATCCAAAACGTACCCAACATGTACCCAAGAGTATATTGCGTTTTTGGATCCGTTTTTTTGGCTCCAAAAGCGCACTCCCTTGTTTCCTATGGGGAGTTTACTTGCGTAAAACGCAAGTAGCATTGACATGACAATTCTTAAAATGGATCCGAAAAGCGCATTGAAAAGACACAAGAAAACATACATCGGCGATCACTCGTCTGAATGGCGATGCGTATTTTACATTGAAACCAATGTAAATCAAACTGCACATTGTTAGATACGTGTTTTGGATCTGTTTTTGCATCCGAAAAGCGGATCTGAAAAACGTCGTGTGAACATACCCTTACATGGTGCTCATTTAAATGAATGGGCTGTCTGTGTAATTCGTGGACATGCCGGGTCCTCCAGAGATAGAGATGCTCTTTGTAGTTGCTCTCTGCTCCAGTTAATTGGTGCAGGTGCCCAATGAGGGGTTTTCTAAATGACACCACTTACTTTCCCAACAACTCGCAGCTTTATTGACTTAGGGGACCCCATAATATCAGGTGGATTTAGGACCATACAGCTGTAGCTGCCATTGTCTTCAGGGCTTATCTTGTCTATTCTGATAGCCACATCCCCTTTATTCATATCTCCGGCCCAGGTGACCCGATCTTCGAATTGAGGCTGCCGCCCGGGGTACTGCTTTCCGCCAGTAACATAGAAAATCTGAAAAGAAACAGGGGATGCAGAGGGAGGGCAAAAAGAGATCAGCATACAGTGCAGTTACATCAATTCTATGGTTCACTGTTATCAGCCATTAAAAGGAGGAGAGGCCGACTGTAGTATTTTGCAATGGGCTGACAGGGAGTCCAAAACCAGATCCCTTATGATTACTATGACATACACCGGGGAAAATACGTATTTGATACACTAAGGGCTACAATCGTTTCTACACTATTCTGCAATAGTAGTATATTGCAGAATAGTCTACAGTATGGCTCTCCTATCCAGGCTCGGACAGGGAAACCGGGATAACCCCTGATGGGCCTCTTAGCATGGCAGACCTGGAGTTGCTTTTCACCTTCATATACATCCTTGGGAGAGGCAGAATGCAAGCTTTTGTTTCCCATAGCAACCAACCAGAGCCCATAGCAAACCAATCAGAGCCCATAGCAACCAATCAGAGCCCATAGCTAATAATCAGAGCTCATAGCGACCAATCAGAGCCCAGCTTTCATTTCTTATACTGCTCTGGAAAAAGAAAGCTGCAATCTGATTGGTTGCTATGAGCTCTGATTGGCGGCTAAGGGCTCTGGTTGGTTGCTATGAGCTGTGATTGTTTGCTATGAGCTCAGATTGGTTGTTATGAGCTCTGATTGGCTGCCATGAACTCTGATTGGCTGCTATGGGCTCTGATTCGCTGCTATGAGCTCTGATTGGCTGCGAAGGGCTCTGATTACAAAATATATATGTACCCCGTAGAAAAAATTCCCGAGAAACTCAGGAAAGTTCTCCAGGTGCACAATAAACTGGAAGAAAGAAAAGCACAGCTGAGATCTTAAAACAAAGTGCCACTCTAAATTATCGGTGGAGGTCAAGTGCTCACCTATTGCGGCTGTACTAATTACGGTACAGCACGCTTGGTCGCTTGTGTCACCCCCACTGTGGTGGTTCTGGTCGCAGAAGCTGCTCCAAATTTCCCGCCTTTGGTGTCCACGCGGGACGCCAAAGGAACACACTGTAAATGGATATCCTATTAACTAAACAGTTCTCGGACAAAGGGAAATATTCTAGAGCGCTTGGGGGAATAAAACAATCTTAAAAGATAACAATTTATTCTATATGTACATTACGCGTAATGAGGAACTTATCTCTCCCTGCTGGGTTTAGTGTCTGTGTCAAATATCTGCTATAATGCAGCAATGATCACAATGCAGATGTCATGCATCCATGTACTCCCTTACCGCAGCGGGCATCCTGGTCTATTCTCGTGCTCTGCTCCCTGTCCATTCCTCTTGCTGGCTTCCCGCCTCCAAGTACTCTCCAGGACACACGTGTCAAACTGTGGCCCTCCAGCTGTTGGGAAACTACAACTCCCATCATGCATTTATATAATCAATAACAGTGGGCATGATGGGAGTTCTAGTTTCCCAACAGCTGGAGGGCTGCAGTTTGACACTCCTGCCTAGGAGTATAGATTTAAAGGGAACCTGTCACATAGGTTATACCCCCCCTTGCTGAGGGAAGCACAAGCTAGTGTCAGACCTGCTGTTTCCAGCGCTGTGTCCCTTATTCTGTAAGATGCTGCAGTTTTAGAGCATTTACCCCTCAAATCTTATTCATGAGCAGGTGTTAGCCCCGCCCACCAACGGCTAGCCCCGCCCACTGACAGTTATTCACATGTTTCTACCTATTCAAAGTAATAGGTTTATCAGTTGAGGTGGGCGGGGCTAGCCTCAGGTGGGCGGGGTTTGCAAAAAACTGACTCTTCAAATGATTCTTCTGCCTGAAAACTGCAGATTTCAGCATTAAATACACGAAAACTACAGCTTCTTACAGAATAAGGGACACAGCGATGGAAACAGCAGGTCTGACACTGGCTTGTGCTGTCCTCAGCAAGGGGGGCACAACCTATGTGACAGGTTCTCTTTAAAGGGCGTGCAACACCCAGAGCTCTGGAACCATTGTCTATATAAGCGCTCTTCTTCCACTCCACAGTTGTCAGTTTTTTGGTTCATGCTGGTGTTTGTGTGTATTAGGCTAATTCTCATGTATGCAACTTCAGGTATTGACTGACCCATTTATGCCTGCTCTGACCTTGTCCCTGTGTCCCGTTTGGGAGTGTACGTCGCCTGCCCTGACCCTCCGCTTGTGACCTGACAACTGTCTCTGCTTGACCCATCTGTACCACAACAGCCGTGACCATGTTGACTGTTGCGACCTGCGGCGGAGTGCAAGCCCCCTTGAGGGAGTAAAAGGTGAAGACCTGGGGCTCCTTGGTGTGGACTTATTCCAAACTTGTGACTGACACAGAGGATTGACTTCTGTTCGTCATTCTGGGGGCAGGATTGGTGCTGCAGCTTTGAATGTGACTGGAGGATTACTTAAACCTCTCTAAGGGTTTGTTCACACAGCATATTCATATGGTAAAAACATTGTACAAGTACTGTACAGCACTCATTGAGTGCTATGTAAAATCATCGTCGTCGAGGCAGAAAGCAAGCTTGGGCCATTCTGCGTTGAAAGTACGCGCTTGCAAGTTCATATTTTCAACAGCGCTAACGAATAGGTAATGCATATCGTGGCAATACGCAGTGTGAACAGACTCTAAAGATACGTCCACACAAGTAAAATTTACTTGTTGAATTCGTGTCCGATTCTACCATTGAAAACTGCGTTGAACAAATTTTGTTTGTTGTGGGGTGGAACATAAAAATAAAAAAAATCAATTGCGCCTTTTTTTGTGGGGGAGAGTTTTGTTTCTAGGTTGGTTGAATTTTTTAAACGAGTATTTCATGTGGAATTTTAGATCATTTTTTTTTCTGACGGATTTCAGAAAATTATTCCTATTCACCTGTATGAGGTTCTGGACACAGATCCGACATAGTGATATGCGTTTTTTGATGTTTAATATGGAGAAGACTGAACATGTGAAAAAAACCTGAAATGTGCTGGGCAGTCCGCCCAATCGAATAGTAGTGGCGTAATAGGCTGTAAGCCAGCATAGTGCACAACACATATTTGTATAAGTGGCACCCTTTGTATCACCTTATCTATATGCACTTATAATACCAGCAACCACCCCCCTCATGTATAGAAGACTGTGTGTGGTTGTCTTATCGGTATGTTTGCATTTCTGCATTCTCCCCTTGTATGATACTGTGGATTTTCTGCATGCTGGTGTGAACTGGTACTTATCCCATGTGTAGTTTTTTACTATTCAGTTGCTCCCCTAGTGGATGGACATGTGAGCTACTGCTCATTAGTTATCTGCACCTGTTATACCTCTCCCAGTAACACTGGGTCTTAGGGTATGTTCACACAGCGTCTTTTCGTCCGTGTAACATACGCTTTTTAGCTGTGTGTTTGGATCCGTCTGTCGGTCCCTTAATGGACCCAAACACGCAGCTAACAAATAGCACTGTGCTTTTACATTGCTTTTAATATGAGACACGCGCCGGCGTTCACACGAGTCATCGCTGATGCTTTTCTCATTGACATGTCAATTCTTGGTCCGAAAGACGCAGCAGGAGCCTTATTTAAAATGATAGGGTGCGCTCTTGCTGCATCCAACACGCAGCCAAACACGGGTGCGTGTTGGATCTCTTCTAAATCCGCTTGCTGCAGCGTTTTTGGATCCACTTTTCGGATCCAACACAAATCCAAAAACGCTGTGTGAACATACCCTTATATTGCCTCTTATTGGGTTCAATCTATTGTTCAGCCATTGAGCTGTGAGTAGGGCCTTGTGTTTGTGTTCTAAGTATGGACAACTGGTACTTTCTATTGTGGTTAATGGGGACGATTTCATATAAGGTTTAAGATGAGTATTTCAAGTTGGAAATGCTTGTCGTGTGGACGGACCCTAAATCTGCAGTATGGTTTTCACATATATATCATGTATTTCTCAGAGAACCATCTTACCACCATGCCAGCTGAACAAGACCCTTCTTTAGAGTACAACCACACGATGGCTGTGTGGCGCTGCTTGTCGCCTCTGAAGACTTGAAAACACAAGGTAATGTCGCCCGCGTCCCAGTCTCAACAAATCAGTCACCTGGTGCATAGAATTCCAATGGTCCGGTACGGAGCTCTGCATCACCAGGGATATAAGTACATCGGGTGATCCAGGTAAACCTAGCCAGGTGTACAAAAGTCCCTGCCATGGACTTTAATGTAGATTTACGGCACACCGTACAGGGGCATTCCCATCTCATTGATTAGCTTTAACCCTTCCTGCCATGGCTTGTTTTTTTTCATCCCCACATAACTTTTTGTTCATTTTTCCATCTTTAGGCTAGGTCTATGCTGCAATGTGCAAATGTCGTCCAAAATCGGTCAGCATTTTCACATCGCTGGACCGCGCCGTTTTTTTGTGCGTTTTCTAATTTTGCGGACTGAAATGTTCTTTTTTTGGGATAGATACAATCACTTTTTATTCCAATTTTTTGGGGATGTGAACTGACCAGAAAAAAAACAGACAGTTTTGGCGTTTTAATTATTTTTTTTTCCTTCTACGGTATTTAGCGTGCAGGATAAGTGATGTTATACTTTAATAGCTCGGACTCTTACGAATGCGGCGATGCCAATTACGTGCAACTTTTTTATTATTTTTTTTTAGTTGTAAAATGGCAAAAGGGAAGGGATTTGAACTTAAAGGGGTTGTCTCATTACAAGGATTGCTGCTTTTTATGTTAAAGATCTTGCAAAAACAAGTCACTTTGCAATATGTGTCCATTAACACTGTCCTACCTATTCCTAGATATCCCCTCTTTATGGGCTGCATCAGCTCCTCAGGTCGCTATAGCTACAGACCTGTTTGATCTCTCATGATAGGCTGCCAGCACTGGTTGCTATATAGCTACAGAACCTGGCTTCTACTGCAGCTTAGTAGAAGCCAGTAAACACGCCCCTGAATTCAAAATGAAACCAAGAAAACAGGACTGAGGTAAGATGAATCAATGTAGTGAGACAACCCTTTTAATACTTTTTATTTATTCTTATAGTTTTATACCTTTTTTTCCCACTGCAACTCTCAGTCTTCTTAGACCTTGTCTCCATGGCACGGGTTTTCACCCGGTTTTTCAGACGGTTTTCAGCTTTGAAAACCATCTGCAAACTGGGTGAAAACTTTTACAACGGGCCTCTATGGAAAACCCGCGCAACCGTCCCCACTGCGCGAGTTTTCCGCCTGGCGGTTTTTCAGACTGCCGGCGGTCCGAAAAACATTGATCATGTTCATTCTTCCAACCAGTTTTCGGACTGAAGATGAACATGTCTATGGGAAGGAGGAGGGCTAATCATGGAGAAAAGCCGTCCCCCGGCGCGCAAACAGTGCAAATACCGGTCGGAAAAACCGACCAGTATTTGTACTGTGCCGTGGGGACGCGGCCTTAGGGTATTTGACCACCAGTGGGCGCGATTATCAGTACACCCTTCTATATTGTATAAACAATGCAGAAAGGTGTACAAAGATGGCGGTTCTATCACTTACAGCCTGTGGCAGGATGTGATAGAAGCCTCTATAAGGCTTCTGACCGCCATGTTAAGAGTATCAGCACCGCGCAATCTAGCTGTGGGGGTGCTGTTGGAGCGAGATACAGATCGTGGCACTGGTTCTCATCCATTGCAACCGCAATGGCCGTGACGTTTAAGGGGTTAAACAGCAGGGAACAGAGTCGGCTCCAGTTCCTGCTGTTAGCGGCAGTGCAGCTAACACTAGCATCCTATGTAGTGGGATAACTGAGTAAAACCACTACATAGGAACTTACCGACACCAAGACGTACCAATACGTACCGTTTCTGTAAGGCGTTAATGAATGCTACTTATGTACTGCAGTGTATTATATGAATAATATATATGTATTACTGTTTATTATAGGACTGCTATTTTTGTATTGCAGTGTATTGTATGAATGATACTTATGTAATGCAATGTATTATATGAATGATACTTATATACTGCTGTGTATTACATAAATGATACTTAGGCTACAGGACAAATGCAAAAATGTCGTCCAAAATCTGATGGCATTTTGACAATGCTGGACTGTGGTTTTTGGCGCAGATTTGTGCAAAAGCCGCAGTCGGTTTTCAGATTTGCTGTCGGCCCGGTACACTGAATGTACAGGAATCCGATGGCAATCCAGCAGAATATACAACATGTTGCATATTCCGCCGGATTTTAAAACAGGCAGTAAAAAATGTGCTGTGTAGACTACAGCACAGATTTTTATTGCTGTCTATGTAGCACAGTGGACTGTCTGATTTTCGGCGGATTTTTGAATCCGATGGAAAACCTGTGCTGTGTAGACATAGCCTTATGCATTAAAGTATATTATATGAATGATACTTATGGACTACAATGTATTAACTCCTTAACAACCGCCCACCGTCTTTTGACGTTGGGCATTTCAGGTCGTTCGTCTGCAGCGATGTCTTTTGGTGTCGCTGCATACATCGGCGCTTTAACCTTTTGACTGCCGCGGATCGTCACCTCAGCTCAATCAAAGGGTTTCCCTGCTCTGTCGGGCGATCGGGACACCTGGTGACCCGACTGAGCCCAGGGAACGGCTGCACAGCCAGCCCTGGGGACCTAGAGTAGCCCCCAGGCTGTCTGTGTAAGAAGCCAGCGATCAGGGCAGACTGTGAGCTGCCCTGATCACTGCCTGTGTCAGACTGACACAGATTATAATGTATTAGCATTACTAAGTGTAAAAAAAAAAAAAGGTAACACAGTTCTCCCTTCATGGGATTTAAAAAAAAAAAAAAAGTAAAATAAAAAAACATAAAACGTGTAAAAAAATAAATACATTTTTGGAATACGAGTTCTTATGCTCAGGTTGCTTAATGTATCTCAGGTTCACTTAGATTGTTTGTCCCAGGATTGGGCACTACCTATCATTTGGTCCTGTTTGGATGACGTTTCATCGTCATTAATGTTCTCATGGACTGATTGTCTTATATTATATTGTTGCCGACCTTTCCATTGTTTATTATCAAACTGTTTTTGGCTTTATCTTATGTCCACATTTTGGACTCTGTAATGCTCTGTATCGGTTATGACAGTCTGCTGCAAATAAAGCTTTTTCTTGAATGAAAAAATAAATAAATAAAAATAAATATTTAATAAAAAATAATTGTGCATATATTACACACACAAAAAAATCTACACATATTAGGCATCCACATGACTGTAATAACCTGTAGAATTAATGTAACAAGTTATTAAGTGTGAAATGTGAATGGTGTAAAAAAAATGTATGAAAAAAAAAAAATTTGAACAAAAATTCTGCAATTATTTATAAGTGAACTTAAACTAATCCCCCATAAAGCACAACTCGTCTCAAATAAAAAGAGGCCTCTTACAACTGCGTCATTGAGAAAATAAAAAAGTTACAACTGTTGAAACGCAAGGAGGCAAAACCTAAAAAATGTTCTGGTCATTAACTACTTTTCAGGCGTGCGGCTTAAGGGGTTAATACCTGATACTTATGTGTTGCAGTGTATTATATAAATGACGCTTGCATATTGCAGTGTAATGTATTGTGCCTGTAGTAGTACTTCCTTCTAGATGGCGCCTGTCTGCTGCGACAGCTTTTTTATTTTACTTTATTTCTTACAATGTTATTTTTCTATTCTTATGCACTGGAATACCTGAGTAATCCTGAACATGACCATCTATCCCGCGTCTAATAGGGAGTCACAAGTTTTAATACTTTATTATAACTTTGTATCATTTTGTTATCCTTACTGAGTTTGTAAGGGTGTGTTCACACGGTGTATTCTGGCGCGGATTTTGCACCAATACGCCCAAAACACTGTTCTAAAGATTCCAATGTAAAACACACGCTGTCATTCACACGACGAGTGTTTTACTCTCGTCATTTTTGGCACACCTGAAAAGAAGTGACTGTCAATTCTTTCAGGTGTAACGTATAGGAGGCAGAAATCTGTCTCGGCCACTATGCATGGGTTCTGTGATGTAATTATGCGCTAGCAAGCGCGTCATTTCAATGATGCAATGAACGTGTTTTGCGGCGCGCAGATGTGAATTTACCCTAACAATATGCAATAACTGAACATAAATCACTCACCATTCTCCACGACCCGCAGCTTTATCTGCTTTGGGGTACCAAAAATATCTAGAGGATTCATGACCGTACAGGTGTAGGTCCCGCTGTCTTTAAAGGTAATCCTGTCTATCTTAATGGACACGTCCCCACTATTCAGGTCTCCGGCCCAGACGACTCGATCTTTGAAGCGCGGCTGCTGCGCCGGTGGGAACGGCTTCCCTCCAATGTAGTGAAAAATCTAAAAAAAAAAAAAAAAAAAAACACTGGAACTGAACCAGCCAACCTTTCCTTTCCATTTGCTGTGCAGCTCAAATCTATCTATTGCTTCCTGTTATCAGCCATTGCCGGCTAGAAAGTCCCAGAAGATCCCCGACCCCTGTGATAGCTATTCTACGTCGCGTTTCGGCAGTGCTCAGTGAGCTTGCTATCAGCCGTTCCTGTTATGACCCTGCAGCACTTTATAAGCTGTTGCAATGTATTAAAAAGGTTTTACCACAAAGTACAATTGACGTGGGAAGCTTGAAAATTAAATATTAAACATGTTCACCTTTCAACATTATTAAAAGTCCTGTACAATTCTTGTTTTAGCTGCTCCCTTAGTGATCCCTAGTGTACAGCTCATCTCTAGGGCATACGACCAGGGACAAGAGCTCCTCAGTCTTGCCGCACATGCTCAGACATCAGCTCTCCTCTCAGCTATTGTCAGTCATTTCCCTGCTTAGTAATCACACACATTCACTGCAGAGTGACTGTTTAACCTAGGGCAGTCATTCTACTCCTCTGTATACTTGTAAAACACCATCACGTGAGTCGGTGTACCCAGGTGCCGTCATTCTACCTCCATCCTCTGTACTACTTAGTAATCACACACACTCACTGCTGAGCAAGTGTTCAACCCCAGGTGCTGTCATTCTACTCCTGTCCTCTGTACTACTTAGTAATCACACACACAGTCACTGCTGAGCGGGTGTTCAACCCCAGGTGCGTCTTCTACTTCCATCCTCTGTAACTTAGTAATACACACTCCACTGCTGCAATGTTCAACCCCAGGTGCTGTCATTCTACTCCCGTGTCCTACCCCCGAAACGTAGTGTTTGGACATTGCACAGCACACCTAGGTGCGAGTGAGACGCTCTGCCAGAATTTGCTGAGGACTTATCGTGTCCGAAGAAAGCGGTCAGACGCCATCCCCAGCAGCGGGGAGTCATGAAAGGCTAATACAAAGGAGGAAATCCAGTTGAATTGGACTGCAGGTCATGTATAATTTTAATAAGGAATTAAGACGAAATGTGGATGAAGTTTATATCCCTGTTTAAAGAATATTAAAGCTTGAATGAAAATGTTGCAAGTAGTGACATGATTTATAATGACTGTGTAAATAACGGGTTTGGGCTCCCGAGTCACTACTAGACACTGCAGTCCATATAAGTGTCAAATTGACTTTGATGTGATTCTACTCCCGTCCTCTGTACTCCTTAGTAATCACACACACTCACTGCTGAGCGAGTGTTCAACCCCAGGTGCTGTCATTGTACTCATATCCTCTGTACTCCTTAGTAATCACACACACTCACTGCTGAGCAAGTGTTTAACCCCAGGTGCTGTCATTCTACACCTGTTCTCTGTACTACTTAGTAATTAGTTAAACAGTGGAAATAAATGAAAAGAGACCTCAATTAGGAAAGTGCATTGAGTAAAAAAAAAAATTGGCTCCTGCATGGAATTTGAACCTAGGATTTCTATACTGAAAGGCAGAAGTGCTAACCACTCAGCTACATTGCAGCTATTCATAGCTCTTTACATAAATATACCTTTGACTAGAGTGAGAACACTGTGGGGAAAGGCATGGTGATGTCAAGCCTGCTGGGTCAAACAAATCATACACATTCTCTTCTGAAGACACTGAAAACTGAAGCAGGACAAACCAGGCATGAAATGTCTTAGTGGTACAGTTCCTTTAAATGAAAGTATTACAGTGTATTATATTAAGGGGGTTGTCTCACTACAAAGATTATCCTTCAACATGTAGGGAACAGTAAATTAAGTTGTTTTCCAAATACATTGCTTTGTTTAATTTTCATTGTTGAGGAGATAAAAGCGATTTTCTCAGCTCTGAGTGCACTCAGGTTTCTCTACGTTACCAACCAGCTCTGCCCTGCTGTTGGTCTTAATTGATAGCAGGGATGATGACATCACAAGACGGAACTGCTGGCAGCTTGAGTGTTATCTGATCTAACAAAGGAGACTCATTCCTTTTGCTTACTTTAGCTCTGAAGTTTATCTAAAAGTCCAGTCCAGTGCTATCATGTCAGAGTAATTAGCAGACCTTTGAATACAGAGCTGATATGCTGAGCACTGCCACAGAACCACCCACAGCCTGACCAGGAAGAGACAGGATGCTTGAATGAAAACTGCTTGGGCTCTGTGAAACAGCGTGGTGAGACAACCCCTTTAATGATACCTACTGGTATGTATTGCATTGTATTGCATTACATGAATGATAGGTACATGTTTCATTGTATTGTATAAATAATACTGTGATATCAGCCACTGATACTGTGGTTGATATCAGTCGTTCCTGTTATAAGCTGTTGCAGTGAATGACATGATAGTATTGCAGTGTATTATAAAAATTATACTTTTAGTTTGTCAGTCCGTTAAAAAAAAACACAAGCACAAGTTCACTGATGTCTCATCCTCTAGTCACATCCAAAGCTGCAATATGTTTCAGCAGTAACTCACCTGCTGCCTCTGGAGCCTTAGGGTATGTTCGCACGGTGTACTGTACGCGCCGTGTATTTTGGGAGCTCGCACTGATCAGCACGTACTCCCAAGGCACGGGGGCGGCCGTGAGTAATCGACATGTCACTTATCTCCCTGCGCGTACAATACGGTCATATTGTACGAGCGGGGGGACGAGGCGTAATCCATAGTTCTCTATGAGAGCTATGGATTACCGTAATTGCAGGGCGCATATCGGCGCGTATTAAGCACAATATGCGGCGAAATGCGCCCCAAAATAAGCCGTGTGAACATAGCCTTAGAGGCAAGTGCACTAGAGAATCTCATCTTACCACGACGCTGCCTGAGGTGGCGCCATCCTCCGTGTACGTCCACGTGATGGAGGTCGTGCTGCCCGTCACTTCTGTAGACTTGAAGGTACAAGGTAGTTTTGCGTATGTGCCATTCTCAACGAATAATTCATTTGGTCCGTAGATTTCTATTGCCCCAGTATAATGTACTGCGGAGAGAACACAAGGGACATCAGTAACATCAGGCAGGATGAAATATCAAAAAGGTAAAATGTTCTCACAGAAAATTTGGATCTAAAGCAATAAAAGGAAAAAAATCTTACAAAGTGTTCACAATCATTAAAGGGGTCGCTGCTATTTATGTTAAAGATCTTACAAAAACAAGTCACTTTGCAATATGTGTCCATTAACAGTGTCCTACCTATTCCTAGATCTCCCCTCTTGTATGGGCTGCATCAGCTCTTCAGGTCACTATAGCTACAGATCTGTTCAATTTCTCATGATAAGCTGCCAGCACTAATGTCTGGTTGCTCCCCTGTACTGGCAACTCCCATAGAACAGAATGGAGAACATAGAGCTCCCCTGTACTGGGAACTCCCATAGAACAGAATGGAGAACACAGCGCTCCCCTGTACTGGGAACTCCCATAGAACAGAATGGAGAGAACCAGGGGCGTAGCTAGAGACTCAGGGGCCCGGGTGCAAAACCCAGCTCGGGGCCCCCTACCACTATAGGTCCCCATAGGCAGGTATATAGATAGGTACAGCTCCCCACAGGCAGGTATATATTTAGATAGGTACAGGCACGTAAATAGATAGGTACAGGCAGACACAGGCAGGTATATAGATAGGTACAGGCAGACACAGGCAGGTATATAGATAGGTACAGGCAGACACAGGCAGGTATATAGATAGGTACAGGCAGACACAGGCAGGTATATAGATAGGTACAGGCAGGTATATAGTGAGGTACAGGCAGGCAGGTATATAGTGAGGTACAGGCAGGCAGGTAGGTATATAGTGAGGTACAGGCAGGCAGGTAGGTATATAGTGAGGTACAGGCAGGCAGGTAGGTATATAGTGAGGTACAGGCAGGCAGGTATATAGTGTGGTACAGGCAGGCAGGTATATAGTGTGGTACAGGCAGGCAGGTATATAGTGAGGTACAGGCAGGCAGGTATATAGTGAGGTACAGGCAGGTAGCAGAAATTAATAGTACTAATACTTACCTTAACTTCCCGGCCGCTATGCAGCGATTGCCGCCTGCGCGGTGCAGGCGGCGATGAAGCTAAGCGGCGGCATACACCGATACCGGCCGCTTAGTACAGTGAAGGCCGCAGCGCGATGAGATCATCTCATCATGTGGCTGCCTCCTTGGCCGCACAGTCGTCATAGGCTGTGCGGCCGAGGAGCGTCCCTGCGCGACGCCGCCAGCGTCGGGACGCTCCTCGGCCGCACAGCCTATGACGACTGTGCGGCCAAGGAGGCAGCCACATGATGAGATCATCTCATCGCGCCGCGGCCTTCACTGTACTAAGCGGCCGGTATCGGTGTATGCCGGCCGCTTAGCTTCATCGCCGCCTGCACCGCGCAGGCGGCAATCGCTGCGTAGCGGGCTCTATGTGAGCCAGCGATGCAGCATGTGGCTACGCCACTGGAGAGAACACAGCGCTCCCCTGTACTGGGAACTCCCATAGAACAGAATGGAGAGAACACAGCGCTCCCCTGTACTGGGAACTCTCATAGAACAGAATGGATAACACAGTACTCCCCTGTGCTGGGAACTGCCATAGAACAGAATGGAGAACACAGCGCTCCCCTGTACTGGGAACTCCCATAGAACAGAATGGAGAACACATGGCTCCCCTGTACTGGGAACTCCCATAGAACAGAATGTAGAACACAGCGCTCCCCTGTACTGGGAACTCCCATAGAACAGAATGGAGAACACAGCGCCCCCTGTACTGGGAACTCCCATAGAACAGAATGGAGAACACAGCGCTCCCCTGTACTGGGAACTCACACAGAACAGAATGGAGAATCATGCACACACGTAACCGTCTCTCTTCAGACCCAACACGTTTGGGGATACGTTCCCGAAATAGGTGCAGGTCCCACTGATTGTTCCTGCACTTATCTGACTGAGGGCGTATTCTATCCATATAACATCAATCTAATTCAATTTGACAATTCTGTGCACATTCAGGGTCAAATTAAATGAACTGGATTAATTGCGGAGCTCTAGCACAGGGGATTAGGAGATGAAACTTTGTCCCCTTATGAGGGATTTGGCATAGACTGATCTGATCGGCGCCCATACCATATATGGACATATTCATCGTAGGACCCCAGGGCTGTCTTCCCTATTGCCTGTACTATTAGATCGCTAACATATTGGCAGATATATAGGCAATACATGATGCTGTATTTACAAAAAAGTGAAAAATAAAATCAAACATACTGAAAACTATACGATACATCATGTGTTTTTTTATGTGCACGTCAAGATATGAAATACCCTACAACGAAGGAGATCCCTATCACCAAGCTACATTCTACTATTATCTATTACCGGTAGAGGGAGAGAAAAAAAAAAATTACCAAATTTTAATTTCTGAATTTTTCTCAAAATGAATACAAAATTAAATATCACGGTATAAATGACCAAAAATTAAAAAAAAATACCCCCTGGCCCTATGAATGCAAAAAACACAACAAATTCTTCTAAATTGACCAGAAATTACAGTTCATAAATGCATAAATTAAAAAAAAAATAAAATAAATTACCAATATTTTAATTTCTCAAAATGAATACAAATTAAATGTCAAGGTATAAATGACCAAAAATAAAAAAAAATTATAAAAAAAATATCCCCTGGCCCTATGAATGCAAAAAATACAACAAATTCTTCTAAATTGACCAGAAATTACAGTTCATAAATACATGTTAAAAATAAAAAAATAAAAAATAAAAATTCCCCATTAATTTTCTGCATTGTGCAAGGGGAAAAAATTGTGGACAAATAGAATGATAAATTGATTTTGTCGTCCACTCACATGTACAGAGACCTGCAGCCAAGAACAGGAGTAGCCAGCAGCGAAAACTCGGCCCTGGAACCGCAGCAGGAACCGCAAGATGCAAACCGCTCATCTCTGCCGACTACAGAGCTGGAGGACTAATGAGGTAGCGGAGAGCCCGCCCCTGTGCCTCGCATAGACGGATTCTATTGGCTGCTGGTGATGTCCGTCTAATAAGATCTCAATCTGATTAGCTGATAAGAAAGGCTCTGAAGCTCGGTTTGTTTGTTTTTTTAGAGCCGGTAACGGGATGGAGTGCAGAGGAAGCCCGGGGGCTGAGCGGAGGTGATGGCGAATTACGGGAGGCCACTGGGGCTGAGCGGAGGAGATCCCGAATCACGGGAAACCAAGTAGTGGTAACGACATAGTACTGCGCAGCTGACAGAGACAGAAGGTGATTGGCGGTGACTTCAGCACGCGGTGGCTCGTTGGTCTAGGGGTATGATTCTCGCTTAGGGTGTGAGAGGTCCCGGGTTCAAATCCCGGACGAGCCCAGTTTTTGCTTTATTTTATTTTTTTTAGCTAATCCTTTTACATCTGGTCCAGTCTTCTTTTTTATCTTAATTTTTTTTCTGTTAACCCTTTTAAGTTTTGGCCTAGTTTTCTTTTCCTTTTTTTATTTTTATTCCTTTAATTAGTAATTATTATTATTTTGGTTAACATGTTAAGGTTCAGGCCAGTTTTTCTAATTAATTATTTATTTGAAATCATTATAATTAATTTTGTATTATTAAAATTTTTCTTTACGTTCCAACCCAATATATATATATATATATATATGTTATTAAAATGTTTCTTTAAGTTCCCACCCATATATATATAGGATTGGAACGTAAAGAAAAATGTTTAATAATAATACAAAAATTAATCTGGGCCCGACCCAGACCTTAAAACGTTAATAAAATATATATATATATATATATATATATATTTATTATTATATATATATATATCTCTTTAGGTTTGGTCAGGCCCAGATTAATTTTTTTTCTATAAAAAAAAAATTATTTATCTATAATAAAAAAATCTTTATGTTTCCAACCCTATCTATCTTCTATTATCTATCTCATATCTATATCTATCTATCTATCTATCTATCTATCTATCTATCCTATACTATATATCTATCTCATATCTATCTATCTATATTATTATTAACTCTTTAAGGTTCGGGTCAGGCCCAGATTTCCTTTTATTTAATTTTTTTCATTAAAGATTATTATTGTTCTGTTTTGTTTGTTTTTTCTGCTGTTTCGTTTGCTAAACCATTAGGCTTGTTCACAGAACGTTTTGGTTCCCGTTTTGGATGCGTTTTACGGATCAGTTTTTAAACCTGCAGAAAACTGTATTTATACTGCAAACCCAAAAAAGGCGGATCCAAAAAACGCAACAGCTGATCCTTTTTTGGACTAATTGGATGTTTTGGGATGAGTTTTACGGATCGTTTTTTTTGGATCCGATTTTTTTCAATGCTTTATTTAAATTCAACCTATCAAACTGCAATTTAAAATATCAATAACCTATCAATGGACCAAGAAAATAAAACTTTTTTTTACCTAGTGTCAGTCAGCCTGTACATAAAACCTATGATTTTAGAAACCGCCACCCCCATTTTTTTTTTTAAATCAACCAATAGTTTTCAAAACCCACCACCATGTAAAATTACTAATACAATGCATGTATAAACTAAATAATTTCTAAACTAAATATTTATAAATTAAATATATATTAGTATTATAATATACAATATATTATGTTTCATAATATATAAAGTAATTTATATTACTATTATCTACATTTATAATATTATAATACATTTAAACTTTTTGTATTAAATTTATATATAAAATATATATCTAATTATTTATCACACTATTATATACATATTTTATATATATTTATATATATTAATTAAATTCTATACAAAAGTTTAAATGTATATAATATTATATACATACATTTATAAAACTAAATATAAGCCAAACATAATATTAAAATTTTATATTTAATTTAAATCCAATGCGTTTTACGGATGCGTTTTTGGCATCGAAAACGGATCTAAAAACGCACCCAAATGTATGCTGCGCTTTTGCATCCGCTTCGGGATGCACAAAGCGCACTCCATTATTTCCTATGGGGATTTTCTCTTGCGTAAGACGCAAGAAGAATTGGACATGTCAATTCTTAAAACGGATCCGAAAAACGCATCGCGAAAAGCGCATCGGCAATCACTCGTGTGGAACAGCGATGCGTTTTTGCCATTGAAAGCAATGTTAATCACACTGACAATTGTCAGATCCGTTTTACGGATCCGTAAAACGGATCCGTAAAACGGCTCACCAAAAACGTCGTGTGAACAAGCCCTTAGGATCTTGCCCAGTTTTCTTTTTTATCTTAATGAATTTAGTTTATTTTTTTTCTGTTAACCCCTTTAGTTTTGGCCTAGTTTTCTTTTTTAGTTTTTTCCTTTAATTACTTAGTTAGAATTATCTTTGTTAACCCCTTAAGGTCCAGAGCAGTTTTCCTTTTTAATTCTTTATTTTACATTTTTATAATCAATTTTTTATTATTATTACTGTAGCTCGGCCCACTAGCCCAACATGGCAATAATATATGATATAACAGAGTCTGTAAGTAGTTCAAACACTACATTGTGACATAGATTTACTGCTGATCTTTAGTATTCCTCCATTATGTGTTCTTATTTCTTTTTGGTTTCTCACGCAACCCCTTTAAGATCCAGTCCATTTGTCCTCTTATTTATGCGACACATTGCATCACCATCAACCAAATCTAAAATATTCAAGAACCCTTGCCACAATGTGCTACATATAAAACTACTAAATAACAGTCATTCAGTTACCAAATAACACCGCTACGCCAACCAGAATCCCAAGACAACTAAGACCACATATCACCAGCACACAGTGACCGAATAATACCACCACACCATGACCACATATCACCAGCACATAGTGACCGAATAATACCACCACACCATGACCACATATCACACAGCACATAATGACAGAATAATACAAACTGACCATTACTGAATACAAACCATTATATTTCAACCAATATTACCGGCATACAGTGACCATACAGTGGTGGATACCAGCTGTACACAGGCTCTGCAGACATATAAATGATTACAGTAAAGTCATATCTAGTGACTCACAGGAGACGTCTCTGAAGAGTTGGTCTCTTTCTCTTCTTGTTCTTCTCCATCTGTCCCAGACACCATGAAGACTACTCCTGACTCTTCACTGTAAAATTTACAAAACAAATATCTTAAGACTCCTCACTTTATCAGCACTTCTCTACCAATTCCTATCTCTATACAAACTCCCCATCTATAGCACCTCTTGGTAGCATGTAATATGCCCTGTAGCGTGATGCCCCCTGTAGCAGTGATGCCCCCTGTAATGGCCCCCCTGTGCGTGATCCCCTGTAGCAGTGATATGCCCCCCTGTGCAAGTGATATGCCCTGTAGCATGTGATATGCCCCCTGTAGCAAGTGATATGCCCCCCTGTAGCCGTGATAGCCCCCTGTAGCCAGTGATATGCCCCCCCTGTAGCCAGTGATATGCCCCCCTGTAGCCAGTGATATGCTCCCCCTGTAGCCAGTGATATGCCCCCCCTGTAAGTAATTATAAAATAACAAAATAGTACTCACCTCGGTCCGCGTGTCCCGGTCCGGAGCTGCTGAGCGGTGTAAGCTGTCACGCAGTTCCCAGGGATCTCCTCGGCAGCAGAGCTGCCAGCTGAGGAAATCGAGCGTCGCAAGGGGCGCGGTGAAAGCCATGCGCCCCCTTCGACGCTGATACAGGGGAGGAGTCAGGACGGGAACGATCCGCCCCGCCTCCTCCCTGTACCGGCAGCTGCTGGCTCTGCGGTGTTAAAAAACAGACACGCATGGTCGGGGTGCTCTGCGGCGGGGGGCGCCGCCACCTTCGGGTTTAGCGGAGCTCGGCGCCCGGGGCGGTCGCCCGCCCCTAGGAACGGCCCTGTATCCAACATGATAACGACCCCAAACACCTCCAAGACGACCACTGCCGCGCTAAAGAGAATGAGGGTGAAGGTGCTGGACTGGTCAAGCGTCTCCAGACCTAAACTCTATGGAGCATCTGTGGAGCCTCCTCAAACAGAAGGTGGAGGAGCACAAGGTCTCTACCATCCACCAGCTCCGTGATGTCGTCATAGAGGAGAGAAGAGGATTCCAGTGGCTGCAACCTGTGAAGCTCTAGTGACCTCCAGGCCCAAGAGAGTTAAGGCCGTGCTGGGAAATAATGGGGGGGGGGGACACAGAATATGGACACTTTGGGCACGATAGGGGACATGTATGAAAACTGTCTAGGTCAAAAACTCTATTTGTCTCATAGAAACCAATCAGAGCTCCTCTTTCATTTTTTTCAGAGCAGTATATGAAATTTAAAGTGTTAAATCCTTTTGTATGGGCACATATGACAGTCTAGACTGATAGTTTCATAATGAGGCCCAATTTGTCCATTCTTACTTAAGGGTGTACTCACTTTTGTTGTCACTTAGGGGTGTACTCACTTTTGTTGTCACTTAGGGGTGTACTCACTTTTGTTGTTACTTATGGGTGTACTCACTTTTGTTATCAGTTAGGGGTGTACTCACTTTTGTTGCCAGGGGTGTCCTCACTTTTGCCGTCACTCAGGGGCGTCCTCACTTTTGCGGACACTCAGGGGTGTCCTCACTTTTGCTATCACTTAGGGGTGTCCTCAGAGCTCCTCTTTTTTTTTTTTTTTTCTTTTTAATTATTTTTATTGAGAAGAAAGCTTACCATTCCAGTAAATCAAAGATACAAACAGTTGAGTACAAAGAGACTACAGTACACATAGTAAAACATAATCTATGCACGTACATCTTCTTCTCCAATTTTCAAATATATTAACTGTTCAAATTAAACCTAAAACATTCAATGTGAAATTCCCACTCCCACTGAAGAGCTACCTTCCTAAACCCCACTTTAAGATTCATCTCCAATTTCTAGTCTGCATGACCCTGCCATCTTTTCCAGGAGATAGTACCGGGATGTGCGGAAATGGGTCATCAATTCTTTAATGTCCCCATCCGCCAGAGACTGGACAATAAAGCTCTTCCATTTCTGGAAAAATTTCTTTGTCAGTGTGTGTCTATTGGATTCTGCCTCTATCCTATCCACTGTCATCAGATGTCTAAGTGTAGCAACTATTTCCTCCTTCTCTGGAACACTTTCCTGTAACCAATGCCGTAAAATGCACTTTTTTGCTACTAGAAGTATTGTGTGGACTCCTTTGTGTCCCACCAGCGCCTGCTCCTCTCCCCTTCCAGCAACCTCAGCAGGAATATAATGGAAAATGGTACTAATTGGGATATTTGGCACCTTCACAGAGCTCCTCTTTCATTTTTTTCAGAGCAGTATATGAAATTAAAGGGAAACTCTGTTTGCTATGGGCAACAAAGACAGTCTTAGACCTAGACAGTTTTCATACACGAGGCCCAATTTGTCCATTCTTACTTAAGGGTGTACTCACTTTTGTTGTCACTTAGGGGTGTACTCACTTTTGTTGTCACTTAGGGGTGTACTCACTTTTGTTGTCACTTAGGGGTGTTCTCACTTTTGTTGTCACTTAGGGGTGTACTCACTTTTGTTGTCACTTAGGGGTGTACTCACTTTTGTTTTCACTTAGGGGTGTCCTCACTTTTGTTGTCACTTAGGGGTGTCCTCACTTTTGTTATCAGTTAGGGGTGTCCTCACTTTTGTTGTCACTTAGGGTTGTCCTCACTTTTGTTGTCACTTAGGGTTGTCCTCACTTTTGTTTTCACTTAGGGGTGTACTCACTTTTGTTGTCACTTAGGGGTGTACTCACTTTTGTTGTCACTGAGGGGGTGTCCTCACTTTTGTTGCCAGCGGTTTAGACATTGATGTCTGTGTTGAGTTATTTTGAGGACACCCCATCCCCCTGTGATACAAGCCGGGCACTGACTACTTTACATTGTATCAGGGTCAGATCCTCAGTGTTGTCCCAGGAAAAGATATAATATAATATTTACAAATATGTGAGGGGGTGTACTTACTTTTGTGAGAGAATATATATATATATACTTACATACATGTAGTACTTGTCAAAATGTGAAAAGAAAAATGTTGTTGTCAGTGTCCCTCAAAGCATAAAGTCCAAAGGGAACAATGTTGGGCGAAGTTCCTTTCTTAAACTGTGCAGAGTTGGTCACGGGGGCACACACTTTATCTGTCAGCCAATATGGACTCTCCTCTTTGGTAACAAAGCCTTTTTTTTCCTTTGGAGGAACATTCAGTAAAAACAAACCCTCGTTGGGCCGGGACATGCTGCACCATAATGTGACTCGTTCTTTCCATGTAGCCCGATGTCCCGGATGGTTTGTGTTAGAGGGATTACCGGACACAATGACGAAGTCCTAGCGGGAGACGGGCCAGGTTAAACATCACACGAGTACAAACTAACACAAATAGTACTTAAAAGGGTTTTCTCACCCTGCAGTTCCACAGGGCTAGCTTTAGAGTCACACTTCCTGGTCAGACTTTGGGTGGTTCTATAGCAGTGATTGGCATATCAGTCGTGCTGTTCCCAGCTCTTCCTGTTAAAGTGATATACATGCACAAGATTTATAAACTGTATTACACAAGACTACAGAGCTCTAACGGTTGAAAGCTTATCATTTATTTAGGTAAACAAAGTCTGTTGCTAGAGATAAGACTCTGCAGGGAGCAGGCTCGGACTGGGACGCCGGGGGATCGGTGAATCCCCCGGTGGGCACCCCCGGAGCCGTGTGCGCCCGGGGCAGTGTCCGGCTCCCTGGGGCCGGCCACTAACCTGGCTCTGAACGCCCGGGCCTGCTACGAGGCCAAGACCTGCCGGGAGTTGGGGACTAATGTCCCCGGCTCCCGGGGCTGCGCTGGTGTACGCGTCACTTCACCGCGCCGCCTATGCAGGGCGGCAGTAGAGGCCGGCGGGAGCGTCCGGGAGCGGCTAGGAGCGGGACTGAGGTAAGTGGATGTTTTTTTTTCTATTAACTACGTAATGGGGTCACTGACTACCAGAGGGAGCCCTGACTACCTACAGGGGGGCCCTGACTACCAGATGGAGCCCTGGCTACCTACAGGGGGGCCCTGGCTATCTAAAGGGGGGCCGTGGCTACCTACAGGGGGGCCCTGGCAATCTGAGGGGGCCCTGACTACCTAAAGGGGGCCCTGACTACCTAAAGGGGGCCCTGACAGTCTAAGGGGGCCCTGATATCCTAAGGGGGTCCCTGACTACTAAAAACATAAAGGGGGCCCTGAATGCCTAAAGGGAGCCCTGACTGCCTAAACATAAAGGGGGCCCTGAGTGCCTAAAAAGAGCCCTGACTACCTAAAGGGGGCCCTGACTGCCTAAAACTAAAGGGGGCCCTGACTACCTAAAAACTAAAGGGGGGCCCTGACTACCTAAAACCTAAAGGGGTCCTTGACGTCCTGCACACTAGCGAAAGGGGGGCCCGGACGTCCGGCACACTCGCTAAAGGGGGCCCCGGACGTCCCGCACACTAGCTAAAGGGGGCCCCTAACTGCCTGTATACTACCTAAAGGGAGGCCCTAACTGCCTGTATACTACCTAAAGGGAGGCCCTAACTGCCTGTATACTACCTAAAGGGAGGCCCTAACTGCCTGTATACTACCTAAAGGGAGGCCCTAACTGCCTGTATACTACCTAAAGGAGGCCCTAACTGCCTGTATACTACCTAAAGGGAGGCCCTAACTGCCTGTAGATTACCTAAAGGGAGGCCCTAACTGCTGTATCTACCTAAAGGGAGGCCCTAACTGCCTGTAGATTACCTAAAGGGGGCCCTAACTGCCTGTATACTACTAAAGGGAGTCCGTAACTGCTTTGCAGCATATATAAAGTGGGTCCTAACTACCTTCAGCTTACCTAACTGGGGGCAACACTACCTCAGCTAACTAACTGGGACTCCCAACACTACCTTATACTAACTGGGGTCCACCACTAACTGTGTATACTTCATAAAGGGGCCAAATTTGGTAAATTTTTTCCCAACCTCAGTTTCCAACTAACCAACCCGTCTTT
>JAODAL010014811.1:0-86122 GCA_025379985.1 Phyllomedusa bahiana | reverse complement strand
ATTCTGCACCTGATTAGCTCTCCCATGTAGCACTGGGGCTTTTATTGCCTCCTAGTAGCAATATTCTTTGTCCTGCCATTGTGCAGTATGTATGGCCATGTTTTTGTGATTCTAAGTAAATTGTGTTCCATTTTTCTTTTTTTTTTAAATTCTTATCCACATGAAGTTTCAAGACTCCATCGCCAGTATACGTCGGGATACCTTGAAAAAGCTATTCCAATATGTATTGTCGCAGAACCGTAAAAAATTATAGAGCAATTGTAGTCTCTTTTGGAATTTGTATGTTCTCTTTCCCATCAAAATATAAAATGTATATGAGCAGGAAACAAGGCTGCATTTGCTCTGTTGTTTCCTACGACTTTTCTTAACGTATCCTAGAACAGAAGGGGACTTAAAAGAGGTTTGGAAATCGTAATATATACTTTCAATGCAATCTCTTTTTCATGGTTTTTTATTTTATTTTTGAGAGAAACTATAATGTATATGTCTAATTCAATGTTAAAAATATAAAAACAATATTAGATTTTCTTACACGTGTTGCACATTAAAAACACTATCTAAAAAAGGGTTAATTACAGCAAAAACAGCAGCAGTTTGGGTTTCCTTGTTTCGCAGCTCATCTATGGGATCATTGATCGCATTTAACACATGGCTGCTCAAGTAGATAACGGCATCCTTCTCTTGGACAAAAGGAAACAATATAAGACAGCAAGGTAATTACATGTCACCCCCTTCCCCCAAGGAGAAGGAAAAAAAAACTCCACACTTGATCCATGCTCGTATCAATATACCAGATACTCTTACACAATCAGCTGTTTGAAAAAATATACTACCCGTAAGTAAGAATCTCTGCAATAATGAAGAGATTCAAAATAAGTGGTGGGTTAGATGAAAGGTTTTGAAAATCTTTTCATTCTGGGGTTAAACAAGATGTTATATTTTCTTTTTTTTCTAAAAAGGGTTATACCTTAAGTTGTTTTGGTTAATGGGTGTATTTTGGTGTATACCCAGTTCATTCCAAATTTATATCAAAAATTTTACATTCATCGATGGGAGGAGTTTGTAGTTTTGTGGGGTTTTCTCACTAGGTTGTTTCACTGTCTCACAAGCAGCATTACTCTCACTCCGTCTCCACAGGCTGTGTGTGGTTTTGTAGCAGTGATTAGCATATTTAGGGCCACATGTATGAAAACTATATAGGTCTAAAACTCACTTTTTTGCCCATAGTAACAAAGTGAGTTTTAGACCTAAACCGTTTTCATATATGTGGCCCTTAGTCTCTATGTAAGTAGTTGTTTTTTAAAATGGTTGGGGTTGTAATCTCTTCAGAAACACAAGGTACATGTGAAGACTGAAAACAATTGCTCAACTGTAATTTTATTACAGAAAATTAGTTTTCTCAGGATGCTCTATCCATCAGTGGGGTAATGTCACTCTCTGCTCTGTCAGCTAATCAGATAACAGAGTTATGGTTTGACAACCAGGTAAGCACAGAAACCCATGTGCACTCAGAGCACATAAAATATCTCTTACTTTGGCAAAAAGTAAAATCAAATTGCCCAAGTTTTTAGAAAAGTCTTCTTTAAACAGTCCTTTAATGTTGAAAGATAATCTTTGTAGTGTGAAAACCCCCTTTAATTGGGGAAGAAAAGTTTCTTATTTTAAATCCTATTCACACTTTTTTTTAAAACCCATTCTTGTTATCTGCCATGATACTGTAAAACTGTATCCCGACAAATACTGTGGCAGGGCTACGATGAGGCTATGGACTTCTATAGGCAAACCTCATCCTATTTGGATTACATTTGCCCTATTTATCAAATATATACTGCTTCTGCATTGAACACAAAAGCAGGGTAGGTCACCCTTTTGTGTCCAGTGTCGTTACACATTCACTAAATAAGGTAAACGTGTTTAAAATTAGGACTAGGTATGCCCCATAGAAGTCTATGGCCAGGTTGTGGCCCCACCAATGTATCCAATTGGGGGTAATCTTTCATGGTATCCCAATGGATACCATGAATGGGCTGCCAAAACAATGGGGCCTATGCTCTTAATTATCCAAATGGGATTACCATTAAGGTAGGGGTGTGATTTCCACAGGGCCTTTTAAGGGGGTGACAAACTGGGCAGAAGATTTGGATTTCTTTTTCCTAGGGGAAATCCAAAAACTTTACACCCTGTAACAATGAGACTGGTTTTGTGTGGAAAATAAATATCAATACTGAATGGTCGCATTATACCGGTACTATATGAAGGTATTAATTAATATCACTGAGTTATAGATACGAATAAACAACATTAACTCCTCAATAGAGTAATCAATCCAGACAAAGAAAAGAAGGGGAAAAACTAAAATTTAACTCTTAATAGAACTATTTAAAATATACTTAAGTATGAAACATAGACATTTTGAATCAGAAAAAACACGATTGTCTCTTGATACAAATCAGCAGTATACCCGTGTGTCAGAAAAACTCTTTTGGGTTGGCTCGGGAGTGATATGTGGGGGCTGTAGGTAAATGTTCATGAATATACAAAATGTATCCAAAGACCTAACATTATCCTATTAAGCCCTACCTAAACAGCAGGAATCCTGCCCCGAAAAGGGTGACCCCACTCTATGGGGGTACCCCCAAAGCCACCTAAAAAAACGAAAGTATCAAAATGATTAATAACTCTATAATGCCAAAGAATCCAAGGTACTCATTAGATACTGTTTGGAGGTATTATTTGAAGTACTGTGTGGGTGTAATGGGAAAACAGTATTTACACTGTATGGGCCCTTTAAAGGGGTTAAACATTTGGGTCAAAAATGCTTATGTATCTGTATATTTATTCTCATTTAGAAAGATAATGCAAATTATATCTTGTTGACTCAGTTGCACACTATGCATACAAGCAAATGTACTGCACAACACAGATAAAACCTCAAATACAGCTCTGAAATCCATAATCACAGACAACAAAATCTGTGATCTTTACCATTTAATAAAAATTTTTCTATTTGGGGTTCTTTGTTTCAACCCCATTGCTTTATTGGGTTTACACTTGTCAAAGTTGTTTCTAAGAGGATTTCATATTCCAGCCAAACACATGAATTTAGGCCATCCATAGTTTATGAAAAATAAAAAGAGCAGAAAATCCCATTTGAGGGATCCGATTCACATTTGTCTATGGTTTGGTTTTGTAAGTTTCCTGGCATCACATTAGACAATGTTTAAAATATCTCTGAAAGTATTAAATGGGTATTGTACTTTGAGAAAAATATAGTTCAACAGATTCTCTACTGAAAATACGCCTTATTGTTGCAGTACATATTTTGCTTGCTCTGGTGTTGCCATGGTAACATCAATAGAACTGTACATGGACTTCCTGTCATGTGACCACTACTGCTTTGAAGTCACAAAACATTCTAGATCTGCCCAGGATTCCAGAACACCAGGAGAACATGAGATAGCCATAGTCTGTCAGCCAATGTGTAGAGATGTTTTTAGTTTTGTTTAGGTATATATCTTGGAAGAGACTCGTGGGTCTTTCTTTGCTCTACACGAAAACATCCCTAAAGGAGACACTATAAAAAGATTGAAGCTTCAATATATTACTTAAAAGGTTTAAATACATCACATAATCAATATTTGGTTCCCTTGATTAATGAACTCTGGAATTTCACTCCAACGCACATAATGCATGAGGTGTTAACTTAATGAGTCACACTGCTTACGATGTGAAGGAATGCACCTGGTCCACACTTTACAGTAACATATTCTCTTTCTCTTTATCCAGTGCCACTTTGTAATAGACAGTATCTAACTTCAGCAAAAAGTAAATCAGCTAGACTTACAAAGCTCTAGTTGCCCCTAAAACAGGGCTGACACAAAGAAATTGTGTGGACCATACACCCAGTTTCAGATTGGGGGGGCCACCACAAGTGGATTGGGATTTTGATTTTTGAGACCCACAAATACTGTTAATTCTTAGGGCCCATCAGTAGAGTTGATTCTTGGAGCCCACCAGTAGAGTTGATTCTTGGAGCCCACCAGTGGAGTTGGCTCTTAGGGCCCACCAGAGAAGTTTATTCTTGGGGTCCACCAGTGGAGTTGATTTTTGAAGTCCACCAGTGGAGTTTATTCTTGGAACCCACCAGTGGAGTTGATTTTTGGAACCCACCAGTGGAATTGAATCTTGGAGTCCACCATTGGAGTTGATTCTTGGGGCCAACAAGTGGAGTTGATTCTTGTGGCCCACCGGTGGGGGTAATTTTTGGGGCCCACCAGTAGAGTTGATTCTTGGAGCCAACCAGTGAAGTTGGTTCTTGGGGTCCACCCTACAGCTACTGTACATGACTGCATATACCGCAGATGTTTCTTTCACTATGCCTCATGCTTTCTGCCTTTCTCCTTGAAAAGTAGCCCAAAGCTTGCTATTCTTAGTGACTTACCATGCCCATGGGACCACTGGGTTTTCACCTACTCCTTATAGGCCAGTCCGAGCCTGCATACAGCTATGGAGTCTTGGCCCTGGGACCACCCAATGACAAGGAGCGAAGTTGGCAGAGATTCTAGAAGGAGTTAAACAAGCTGGCAGAGACTGTGGGGGCTGGGCATAGGCACACAAAATGGGGTGTTAATCGTGGAATGTGTCAAGAGTAGTAGCGGTTGATATGCAACCTGGAAGTGGTTTTGTAGAGAGTCGGGGAGAGACATTAGGTGGGGCACTTTTTGGGGTGGAAGAAAAAAAATTAGCACAGAAAATAGGAGAGCAAAGAGAAAAATGACTAGGAATAAGTTCTGTAGAAGGACAGGAGATGGGTGAAGGCTCTGTTGGGGTGAGGGTGAGATGTTATGGGGAGGGCTCTTTGTCGGGTGAAACAAAATTAAATATCAGCATGGATGGATTGAGAGCATAAAGAAAAACAACCTGGCAAGTGTCTTTAAGAAGGGGAGGAAGGAGACACAAGATTGTTAAGGACTCTGTTGGGGTCAAGGGAGGACATTGGTTACTTAGGATCTTTTTTGGAAGAGGCAGAGGGATCAGACACTATCATGGAAGTAAGAGAAGCATGGGGAAGAAAGACCTGACAGGGGTTCTGTTTACATTGGAACTACTCCTAGTAACAGCTACTGGTGCCCAGAAATACTATGTACAGTACATGTATAGACAGTGAGAAAAAAAAAGTCATAAACAGCAGAAGAAGAAGGTATTAAATATGCCCAGGGGGATCTAAAGAGCATAGGAGCCGCAGAAGAGGGAATGTGATTTAATTAATTGATAAGATTGTTGAAAAGTGGTAGAATTAGGCCTTAAAGGGGTTGTGCATTCTATAAAAAATACAGGTCAGAAAGTAGTTGAAATAGAAAGAAAATGAAATGACCGTGCTCTGCTCTGCTGCCACCATTCCCACTCCCCGTTCTCCCAGCTGATGACATCACACTCAATGTTCTTGTGACCTTGTAGCCATTCACAGGTCTCAGCATTTTCTACTGGTACGTTATCGCTGAGGCCACTGATTGCCTGCCACATCATGTGACCGATGATTATGATGTTATCAGCAGGGAGCACTGGGAACCTCGGCGGCACAGAAACAGCGAGTTTCAGAGGTGAGTTATTTTTTTTAAATTCCCTCCTAGCAGCAGTTTTTTTTAATAACATGGTCAACTCCTTTAAGTTGTAAAAATTCTTCATCTACCCCACTGCGTGGGCTTTCACAAATAAACTTTTGCAGAAATTTTCTTTAACTAATGGAAAGTTGCTTATCTTGAGGGAAGTTTTGGATCTTTGCATTGTTTCACCTGTATGTTTTGGACAACAGTAAAATAAATTTTAAGTTTCAGATTGGATGCTTAAAGGTCAATATTTCCCCTTTTTTATTTGTCATCATCCAGATAGAAGCAAATAATCTTACATACGTAAGATTCTTCCTTTTCCAAAATCTAATTAATGAGGTTGCAGAGACCCTGCCAAACATATGAATGCTTAGAGTATTTGCCGAAGGTTATCCTGGAGGATTTCTAAAGCTTGGCATGCTGGGCATGTTTGGATACTTCAGCCTAATGTGAAAATAGAGACAATGACAGGACAATGCCCCTAATAATGCCTTGGCACATAGTATTACCGTAAAGGGACCTTAAAATGGTCACAAACCAGTCCCACTTAGACATTCTACAGAGCATGATCAAGCTGCAGACCTGGCAAGTGGATGTACTATACAGTCAGGGAAATAATTCAATATAATAACTCCTACTTGACATCTTCTCTGATTGTTGATGTTCTTTTCTTTTGCTTTCCATCTAGACCATACCATTTCTTGTTTTGGTGGTCCAAAATTCTAGCGCTGTCCTCCATGCATCCTAATGTCTATGTGCCAACTCTATTTTTTGTGGTATGAGGATGTTAGGAGGTAGACCCTTAAATTGGTACAAATACATACCTAACATAATTAAGAATTATGAGAGCTTTGGTGGCCATGTAGGTAGACCACTTGCTCAATGCACTTATTATAGCGGGTAGCCCCCATCTGCTGCCTTTAATTGACGTTGAAAATTGTCTAAGAGTACAGCAGCTAGACCCCTGATTAAGCGCTCATGAACATAACTTTAAATCCCACCTTGTGGTGTGTGCCTGCTGACTCTTATTGAAAGTTGTTACAGCAGTGGCCATACCAGAGGCCCACTCCATGGATTCCAGACTGAAGTTAATGAAGCATGAGGTACATGGGTTAGGCCGTTCCTTTTTTCAATTGTTGCAACAGACGTGGGTAGCAGGATGGCAGGTCATTGATTTTCCCCATGGCAGATATGGTCCGTCTTCCCCCCAAAAGTCTGTGAATTGGATCAGGAGCGTGGTGGTAGATGGGGGTCGGTTGTTGTTTTAAACAAACTTTTCCTAATGGCACCTGCAGGTGCTTTCTCTGGTAAGGTGCAGAACTTGGACCTCAAATGGTAGGGGCTCGCCTATATGGACATCTTTATGACACAATATGTCTGAGCTACTATTTGCAGTTTCTTGAGGAGCTCTACCTACTGGTGAAAAACACTGGTGCAAATGTACAAAAGCCATGAAGAACAATGGTCTGTGATGTCTTGGATTTGCAGCAACTATTTTATACCACAATTTTAATACATTTGGCCATTATAAGTAATTTATAAATTCAACTACGCTGATAGATCTTCCCCAAACTGCTATTATTTTCTTTATCTATCTGTCAAATTTTACTAACAGAAATGGTTTAAGCCTATTTCTCTAAAAATTAGTGATAGTCTGAGATGATAGATTTTACCAATGTTATCTTTTCACATGTATCTATGATATATCATATCTTTACTCCACCAATCATTACATTGCATGCTTCAGCATAAAACATTAAATATGTTAAGAATGGAACTGCAGTCTGAGCTACTACTGCCTTAGGCATCAATTTTACAAAGTGGTAGTATCGTGAAGTAGAAATCCCTGTGGAGCTTACTACACTTCTACAGAAGCAATTCATCACTCGCCCTCAGAAAACCATATAGCAATTTACTATAAATTATTTTTTTTAAAGGCGAATGGGTCAAATGGTACTGTAGGACTCCAGTAGGTTTAATACTTGACAAGTTTCCCATGTTTGACAAGATACAGCAAGTGCATGATGTATTGCAGAATGGCTTGTTCTAATGAACACTTGAAAGTCATGGAGATTTGGCTTCATTATCAGTGTATTTGAATCCTTAATAGATTTAATACCCTGTTTCCTAAGGCAGTGTCTTATATTAATTTTTGCTCCTAAAGACAAGCTAAGACTTATGTTTAGGGGATGTCTTATTTTTCCATGAACAAGGATTCATATTTATAGTTGAACAAAAATCCACATTTATTAATATACTGTAGTTACTTCATCACAAACATCAGCATACGCAGCCAAACTCTGAATTGCATAAAAAAAAATTGCACTATGTCTTATTTTCAGGGGATTGTCTTATTTTCGGGGCAGGTCTTATTTTTGGTGAAAGAAGGATGTCTTAAATGACCACATTTTTTTAACCAAGATCAAGATTATTGTAAAAAGAATTTTGAGAATGGTGGACCCCTGGGCATGGCAAGCCTGGGGCTGGTTTTCAGGGAGTTAAGCAGAGGACGAGAGGCAGAAAGCAAGAGGCAATCTGCAAGAGTCATGTACAGTATGTGCAGTCATGTACAGCAGTCGTAGGGTGGGTCCCAAGAATCAACTCCATTGGTGAGCACCAAGAAACAACTCCACTGGTGAGCACCAAGAAACAACTCCACTGGTGAGCACCAAGAACAAACTCCACTGGTGGGCCCCAGGAACTGACTCCAGTGGTGGGTCCCAGGAATAAACTCCACTGGTGGGTCCCAGGAATAAACTCCACTGGTGGGTCCCAGGAATAAACTTTACTGGTGGCCCCAAAGAACCAACTCCACTGGTGGGCTCTGGGCTCTTTGGAATTTCCATACTAGATCTCTTCCATGCAATGTTTGAGGCAAGAAGTCAGCCAGCATTGCCAAAGTATTTGAAACTGGCCTCTGTGGAAATATATATATATGGGTCTTTCACTTAAGTAATTGTCAACTTTTAAGAAATGATGGCCTTGAAAATGGAACATGGTATACGCCTTAAGGCAAAATCCAAGACATGAAACAAAAATATGAAATATTCATATATTTATGTGAGAAAATGAACATTAATGACTTACTCAAATTGAAAGATAGATATTCATCCAGTGATAGGTGTAATGATTATGTCATTAATCGAAAATGTTAATGTGCTGTCTTAGGCTTTAAACAAACCAGCCGGGGGATGTGACACCTTCACAGCAGTTTACATATCACCTATCACTATGTGACACTATATTTGCACTCCGACCAGTCATATACTAGAGTTTCTAGGAAGGATGCCAAATTTTCAGGTAGCCGTTATATTTTTAATTTGACATAGTAGAGTCAAAGCTGCAGTTACTTGGCTTCTCATATCATAGATGGGAAAAATGAAAACACATGATTAATTTAGCCATGTCCAGGTCACAAATAAAAAGCCCTTGCACTCTAATTTCACTCATTGTTTTACCAGCAATATGTGTTCTGATTAAATCAGAAATCAGAACATTGATATTACACTCATTTCTTTGGCACTGCACTGTGTCCATGTCAAGGACAGAAAAACAGTAGAATACTGCATTATCAGTGTAGTTTCAAAAGATGTAATGTTTCTCATTAGGGAGCGGCACCATAAACATGTGTGGAGACTTACAGTGCAAGCAAAAGGGTAACAATGTTTTGAAGTTATAGACAATCATCTTGACTATCAATTTGACTAGAACTATTTAGCATATACTTAGTTATGCAGACTCTTGTCCTGTAAGTACATTGTTTCTGTTTTGTTCTGGAACATCTAGACTTTAATTTTTATTTTTTTAGTTAGTACAGTATTTTGTAAATCCACCTTTGGCTTTCAGCACTGCCTGAATCCTTCTGGGCTTTCGATCAAATTTAAGCATGTCTCGACCCAATTCTGATCCCAGGTATCTTCAACATGTTCCCAGTGTTGGTGCATACTTTGGTATGAATACAGCTTTTTCTTCAACTCTACCCACAAGTGTTTGATTGGGTTGAAGTCTAGGGACTGTGGGGGCCAATCCAGCAACTCTGCTTCATTATCATTGAATCATTTCTTCACCAACCTTGACGTCTGCTCCAGGTCATTGTCCTGCTGGAACACTATGTCGTCCTTTTCATACCCATAGTACTGAAGTGTATGAAGTAACTCATCTTGTAGGATACTCACATATAACTCAACAATGATATCACCATTGATCCTGGTCAATTATCCAACACGTTTGTCTAAGAAACAACACCATATCACTAGGCTTCCTCCACATAACTTGACAGTTCCTTCAATTTCTCAATTCATTAGTCACCTTTTTTCTTGATTCTTCCAGACCCATGTGCACCCATTAGAGCCCGGTCTATTTTCTTTCATCTCATCATGACTTTCATTTAAATTACACATTTCCAAACTCCTACTGTCCACTTTTGATACTTTTTTATAAACTTGAGCTGACATTTCTTATCACAATAGTGAAGTTGAGGCTTCTTCACCTTTTTTTTTGGGCCTTCATTAAAGACTAGTGTAATTTGTGTCATATGGTGCTTGTATGGATGTCTGTGATCTCACTATTGCGAAGCGTACAAGCCACCACCACTGCTATGTTTGTCATTCCAGAACTGATGGACCTTGTGATGAGCGACTTGTTGACTCCGATATTTTGCCTGGATGTTACCTCTTGGCTTTGGAATGGATGGCCGGACTTCATTTAATATTCTTCCAGCTGTCATGGTGCTCATATAAAGCAATTTGGCAATTTTCTTGGCCCAGAGACGCTATTAACGAACTGGATGATGCTGTTTCTCTTTTCTTGGTGAATCTTCTTCATGGCTGCTCGAACCAGTGAACTTTTCTTATGAATTAACCTAAAAACACACTGAGCTATTAAGGAATGTGAGAACAGGTTGTTATTTGTAGTATACAAGAGGAAAAAGATTGTCCCACCATCCGGCACAAAACAGTAACAATGCAGTTACATGACAAGAGTCTGTATAACTAAGCATATGCTAAACAGTTGCAGGTCAATGTTATGTATGAGATAGCCAAGATGATTGTCTATAAAATGATGGTAGTCTCACATTCAAAGCTGTAGTGAATGGTCAGATATGGACCCTGAAAGTCAAAGTTCAAAACATTGTTACCCTTTTGCTTAGCACTGTATATGCCTTGGTCGCTCCACTGAAATTTAAATATATTCTAGAAAGCTCATGGAAAAGAACAGAGAGCTATGCCTAAAGCCTCTTACCTAGTTATCTAGAGTTCTACTCTGCATTGATGAGGGGCAAATACCCCCAAACAGCTATCTGCAGATGAGTTAACTGGTATGGCATAAATCCATTTTATATTGCAAAGTGCAATGAGATGGATGTGGCTTGAGGAATGCCACATTCAATAGGTAGCGCTGCAGAGTCTAGGCTCTTTTTTCAGGAGCTTATTGTAGTGAAGTTAAACTATTTGTTTTTTTACAAACAGTAAAGTGTCTGAAAACCGGAAATAAAAAGATGTGCTTCATATTTTTGGAAGGGTACAGTTGGTTATGGGGACACAAGGAGAGAAATATAGATTAGTTTATGGCTGTCTGTGAATGTGGGTTTGATGACGCTTGCTATGCTGCCTATCTCTGCAAAGTATCAAGGTGAAAATACAGATCTTCAACCAAAAGAAAGTAGCACAACTAGCAATGTGCCAGCAGATAACATGGCTGCTTGTGGCACACTTTACTGCAAAGTCTTCTCAGTTTCTACTGTTCTTCCTGATGCTGTAAATATGGCCACTGCTGACTTGTTTACTACTTGTGCAATTATATTCATAGCTTTAGGACATTGTACTAATGATTGATTCAGGGAGCAAGACTAAAGAATTTTTTCCCTGTTGGGGCTAAATTAATAGATGGGTCATTGAGTATTTTGCTTTGTCATTATACAGTATAGATCAATATATTGTTACATGATATAAGTGATCTAAATTAAAAACATGTTGTGCTTGATGCATTATTGGATTGTGTCAACCTTTCCTTCTACCATCTGTCCACCACTGCTTAAGTTGTGGCACAGTTGAAGAAACTCCTGCAAAAAGCACACTGTAGCCCACATATACTTCTCACAAAAAGTTAGGGATATGTGGCTTTTGGTTGAAATTTCAGGATAAACATAACATTTCTTGAACTTTTTTTAACTGCATTAAATGAAACCATCTCTTAATGCACATGTCTGACTGTTCAATGTTTCAGTACTTTTTGCACAACTTGCTGATCTCTAACAGGATTTAAATGCCAAAAATTCAAAACATTTTTGATCCCTGAATCGCCCAATAAATATAGGAGATTAATTTAATTGGTTTTAAAAAACTCCTCCTCACATGATGTTCATATTGGACATCATGAACCAAACAACACCTCACAACTGATAAAACAGTAAAACTGCTTGAGAAGCTTCAAGCAGGATGCCCTCAGACCACTTCATTATAACCAATGCCCTGCGGAATCGGATGATGAATGCCACACAACTCCAGGCACATTTAAAGGAAGTGAGAGGCAACCAAGTGTCAACGATGGGGGGAATGTCAAGGGGGCCACATGCATCAGCCACTGTTGTCACCAGGCGAGCCGTTCATGGTGGTAGTGTTATTGGAGACAGGTGTTTATAGTCAATACAGAACTGCCTTACACTTTGTGAATGGTAAGTGCAGCCCTACTATGGAATAACACTTTAAATCCATATTGTCCCTTGCATGAACAAACAGGGAAATTTCATCTTCATGAATGAAAATTCCAGCTCATCGGGGGTCGTACTTAGGGAAGGGCTTTTTTGAGACTGGGGCACCTCAAATGGAGTGGCCTGCACTTTTCCAGATTGACCCCCCAAAAAAACCTGTGGAACAGCTGAGTCCCCGTGTAGAACCAAAAACAACAAAATCTATCTGTAATGTAGGGACATAAAAATAAGCATTTTTGAAATGAGTTTGTTAACCAAATCATTATCACATAATTACAATCTGTGTTTTTTAAAGCAATTCTGTACCCCTGCTGTTGGCCCCAAACCCCCTTTTTTCTGTGATTTTCTGCTCTTTTAGTTTCAACCTCTGGTCAGCATGCAAAGACGCATCAAAAGTGCATGTAAAAAACTATTGTCTGAACGCCGTGCTTTTTACATGGAAAGCAATGTAAATCACACTGCACATTGTTAGATGTGTGTTTGGTCTCTTTAGGGTCCAAAAAAACCATATTGAACACACCGTGTGAACATAACCTAACTGTTTACACCAATGCAGGTGTTCTAGTTACAAGGAGCTTTGGGAGAGGTGACAGCTCCCCAGGCATAGAATGACCATTCAGAAAGCCGAAAGGCTTAAAAATCCTCTCCTCCCACTGCTCACACAGAATAAGAAGAGGATGGGGAGGGGAGGGACAGGAGGGGGGGGTGATGTCCCCATTTTCCAGTGGGGTAGAACCCCTAGGGGATGAGAGACCCATTACGGGGATGAAAGACCTGCCCATGGATTTGAAAATCTAAGCTAGTGAAAAAGCTCAGATGAATGCAATAGCCTGTAGTGAGAAAACTCACTTAAGGAGAAATGACACATTGTTGAGACATTAACATTTTTTGATGGTGTATACTTTCCACTTTTTTTGGGGTTTTTTTTTATTAAATTGTTTGAGAGAGAAAATCAACATTGTGGTGCTACGTCATGGCGGCCGGGGGTGCCGCTCCCCCTGGGGCCATTCCCCGCCTGCTGAGGCCGGGCGGGGGCATCGCGGTCACCTGCGATCGCCTCCGCCCCCACCCGGCCTTTTACCGGCCCCGCGCCCCTGCACCCCGCTCCGTCTTCCTGGCCGTCGTGCGCATGCCCGCCCCCTGCGCGCGCGCGAGGCTGGTCAGATTTAAAGGGCCAGTGTCCCGGTAATTGGCTTAGTGCCGGGCAGGCCCCTATAAAAGGTTACGCCCCCACACTGGGTGCCAGAACTTTGGGTGTGCTTAGTGAGCTTAAAGGTCTCTAGTGTCCTATTGACTACCATTACCATCCGCCTGCTTACTTTTCCTGCCTTCCCTTTTTTTTTCCCCCTCCCCTCCCGTCTCCCATCTCTGACATAAACCCTCTGCCGCCTCCCTGACCTTTGCCCCCCCAACTCCCCTTTTGGATTACAATTTTGTACCACGCAGTACCCCGGCCCCCACCGCAGGCAAGTAATCAGGGGTAACGTAGTACCTCACGCCGCACAAGTCCACCCCGCTTTGCGGCGGGCTCGGTAAAAACCCGGGGGGCTATTTAAATTTCCGTTCCCTGCGTGGCTTAATAACGTTTTGCGGGGGCCCATGAATCCACCGAACCCTTACGTACATCTGGCCATGGATTCCGCCGGGGGTCCTTTGCCCAACCCCGGGACGATCGAGGGCCGTCCCCCACAGAGTGCGTATCGACCAGCTCGCGGCCATAGAAAAACTTCGGCCCATCTACCTCCCCTGCCTGCGCCGTCTCCCCCTGCACCTTTTTTCTCCTGCACCTTGGCTCCTCCTCCCCTACTCGGGGACCTTCTCTGCATTTTTCCGCTTCCCCCCTGTTTTAATGGAACCCCAAGAATGCAGGGGGCTTCACAGTTAATGCCCATCCACTCGAGATGCGGGTCTCATTTTCCTACTGGCGGGCTAAAGTGGCCTTCATTTTTACCCTCCTAGGGGGCAAAGCTGTGGCCTGGCCACTCTTGGGGGCCCGGGGAAATTTTCTGAGGGTAATCGCAAGCCTTCCCCCGGGGGTTCCGCACCGTCTTTGGGAACCTGGTCGCACCTCCTCTGCTGCCGCAGCTCTGCTCCGTCTCCGTCGGGCAAAACTCCACTGTGGGACAGTACTCGGTGCTTTCCCACCTTAGCCTGGGACTTGGACGGGAACAAGGGGTTTTGGGTGGCAACATTTGGCAAGGCCTCCCGAACCATTAAAATAGCCGTGGTCGGGACCTCCTCCCTCGCGGACGAATTGATTCGGTGGCCACCCAATTGAATCCGCTTTGCGAAAGACAACAAGAGTTCCGCCTCCAACGCGACCTACTCGACCACCTGGCTACCTCGTTAGCCCCTTTCTTTAACCCCCCCACTTTCCCCCAAGGGGTTCATGAAACAACCCAGCAGGTTGAAAGGCTCATTTCCCCGGGAGGAACGCTCACTGCGATCTGAGGAGCTATGCTTCTACTGTGGGGGTTTTCCCCCCCCCCCCCCTTCTTTGGGACTGCCCGGGGTACCCCGGGGAAACTCCCGCACCTAGGGGCTCGGGGGAAGGCCCCCCTAGGGTCAGTGGGGCCTCTCCTCCCTGACTTCCCTTTTCATGGGAACTTCCCGGGACAGCCCCTTTTTCAGGCCACCCCCTTTCCCGGCCCGGGGGGCCGCCTAATTTTATCAGCCCCCTGGTGCCCCCATACCGCTTCCAGTGACCCCCCCTGCAGAAACCCATGTTTGTCTCCTCATCATGGGAAGCCTCAAAGGGTGCCATTCGGTTTTGCACTGCGCCCCCCTCCCTCGATCGGGGGGCTAATCAGGAAACAGTGAAATACCGACTGCCTCGTTCCCCCTTTTGGATCCTTCGGGGGCCCCCCCTGGTTCAAGAGCTGCTCCCACCCTAAACTGGAACACAGGGGGGAGATTCTTTTGGGGCCCGGCAAAACCCCTCATGGCCTTTTGGGGGCTTGCCCCCCCCTCCTGCCCTACCGAGCCTACGAATCTCTGCCCGGGCTGCCTGCCCTTACCAGGACTTTTCCGATTTTTTTTGAAAGCAGCTGAAACCTTTCCCCCGCACCGGCCCTTCATTGCCCAATTGCCCCATCCCCACTAAATCCTCCCCGAGCATTGGTACCCCTTTCTGTCCCGGGACAAGGCCCGCCGACTATATTCAAGAGAATCTCCGCAAAGGCTTTTTTCGCAAGTCAAACCCCGCTGCAGCCGGATTCTTCTTGTCGAAAAGAAAGTGGTACCCCCCCCTGATCGATTATCGTGCCTGAACAAAAAAAAAGTTAAAAAAAATCAATACCCCCCCCTTTGATCCGGAGCTATTACCCCCTACGTGGCGCAAATTTTTTTTTTAACTGGACCTTTGTGGTGTTTCAATCTGATCCGCATCCAAAAGGGGCGATTGGAAAATGGCCCCTACAAATATCCGTCATGCCATTTGGGCTCTGCAACGCTCCGCTGTCTTCCAAAACTTTGTTAAGAGATCTTTGGGGTCTTTTATATGTCTCATATAGTCTAACTAGACGATATTCTCACTATTTTCCAGACCCCAGAAACTCACCGTCACCCTGCCCCAGGTGCCAAGTCTCCGAAACCACCAACTTTATGCCGTTTGGGGAAGTGCCTGTTCGACAACCTCCCTGCCCTTCTTTGGGGACATCGTGCGGCCAAGGGCTAAGAGGGGCCCCCCAAGCTTCAGCATTCGCGTGGCCCCTCCCGGGCCTTCGGGCCATCCAGGTTTTTAGGCTTTCCAAAATTACAGGGAAATTTTTTTCCCAATTTCTCCTCTCTGGGGGGCTCCAATGGTTGGCCCTCACCAAAAAGGGTGCCCACCCCAAATCCGGCCTCCCCGGGCCCCAAAGGCATTCAAAAGTCTGAAAGCTGCGTTTGTTCCGCTCCGGTTTCTTCTCCCGGGGCCCCCCAGCCCCGTTTGTCTTAAGGCGATCCTCCTCAGTTTGGGGTGGCGCCGTTCTTCTTTAGAAAATCCCCCCCGGGGAAATTGCGGACGTGTGGTTTCTTTTCCAAGCCTTCACTCCCGCCCAACGCAATTTCACTTTCGGGGATCGGGAAACTTCTTTTCATAAAGTTGGCCCTAGAAGAATGGGGTCACTTGTGGGGGGGGCTCACCATCCCCTAGAGTCTACACTTTCATAAGAACCTTCAATCTACAATTTGCCCAGCGATTGAATCCCTCAAACCAGATGGTCCTCCCTTTTTCACCCGATTTGATTTCCCCCTATACTTCACCGGGAGAAAAAAACGTCAGGGGGGACGGTCTCTCTAGATCCCCTAACGGGGGGTTTGGGGCCCCCCACGCACATCATTCCTCCAAGGCTTCTTTTGGCCTCCTGTAGACCTTCAACAGTTACCTCCGGGGAAAACCTATGTCCTCCTGCTTTGCGGGCCCCGAATCCCTTAAAGGGGACATTCTTTTAAAAAACGGGGCACCTGGGGTTCGCAAATCCCTACAATATCCGAGATACTTTTGGGGCCCACTCTCTCGCAAGACGTTAGGACTTTTCTTTGCCTGTCCTCTGTGCCGGAACAAAATTTCCCCCTCAGACCCGCGGGCTGCTTCAAACCTCTCCCGTGCCAGAGAACCTTGGTCCATATTGCTATGGATTTTTTTCACTGGCCTACGGCCTCATCCGGGAAAAACGGTCATTTGGGGGGGTGGTTTACAGATTTTCTAAAATGCTCATTTTTTCCCCTGCCCCCTTTTCCCCCCGGCCCCCAGCGCCAGCTCTTCTTCCACCCCACTTTCGGTTACACGGGCCCCTTGCACATCATCTCCGTAGGGGATCCGTTTTTATCTAAAATTTTGGCGGGCCTCTGTGGGCCCGTTACGGGTTCACTGGACTTTTCATCGCGTACCCACCCCCAGACCAAAACAGGGGAGAGGGGCAACCAAGTCTTAGCCACTTTTCTGCGACATTTTGTTCTGCCCGTCAGTTTCTGGGCTACCTTCTCCCCCCGACGGGTTTTTCCCTTAATTCCTAGACCAAGTCCCCCGGAGCCGCTCCCTTTTTTATTGTGTTTGGGTTACATCCCCCCCCCGCCTTCCCCCCACCGTTTCGGTCAGTTCCTGCGTGGGGTGGCCAATTACGAGACATCAATCACTCTGGGGTCACTCGTTGGCCCCCTTTTTCGGGCTTTCCCCTCGTACTAAACTTTAGGCCGATAGTAACCCGGGGACCTCCCCCGGGATTTAAGCCAGGGGATAGGGTTTTTGGGTATTTGCCAAAAACTCCTTTTAAGGTTTCCCAACTACAAGTTGGGCCCTAAATATTTGGGGCCCCCTTTGTGGGACTCCTCAGCTTAACCCGGTCTCCTAAAGCCCGCTTCCTCCCACCTCGTGCCCAACGCCCTTCCATGTCTCGCTCCCAAGCCTTTGGGGTGAATCGCTTCTCCCTGACTGCCGCCTTCTCCGTGGCCACTCTGATAACATCTTTGAGGGCAAGAGGTTGGCGCAGAAGACAGTGAGGGGGAACGGTTTTTTTTCTCATCGACTAAGGGGTTTGGGGCCCAAGGGGCGTTTTTGGGAAAACCCAAGGGAACCTGTCACCTGATCCCTTCAGCTTTAAAAAAAAGAGGGGGCGACCTAAGGGGGGGGGGTACGTCATGGGGGCCGCTGGGGGCCCGGGCGGCCCCTGCCCCTGCGGCCATTCCCCTGCCCGATGAGGGCCCCGGGGCGGGCATCGCGGGCACCCGCGAACCCCCCACCCGGCTCTCTTACCTGGCCGCCCGGTCACGCCCCTCCTGTCCGCCCGGCTGTTTGCGCAGCCCCCCCCTAGCGCCGACGGCTGGTCTAAATTTAAAGGGGCCCGTGTCCCCCGGGAATTGGGTTGTGCCGGGGGACTGGTCCTATATAAGGGTTACGCCCCAGCACTCGGGGCCCGATCGTTGGTGTGGGGTTTTGTGACTTAAAATTTCCTAGTGCCTATTGACTACCAGTTACCAGTCCGCCGCTTACGTTCCGACCTTCCTGTTTTTCCCCGCCTGCCCCCACCGCTGCCCGTCTCTGACCACAACCTCTGCCCCTGCCCGACCTTCTCCCTTCCCCGACTATGCCTTTGGATTTAAAATTTTGTACCACCCATACCCCGGCCGCCACCGCAGGTAAGTCACGCAGGGGGAACGACCTGGTACCCCCACCCATAACAAATCCATTCCGCCCTAGGCGGGTCATGTAAAACCGGGGGGTACTTAGAATTTTCCTTCCCTTGTGGCTTAACTTCATCGCTTTTCATTTTTGGGCAGCGAATTCACCGCACCCTTACAGCTACAACTTCAATTACTGACTTTCAGGATAAAATATCACTGTAGTGTGAAATTTTTAAATTTTCCATAAACTTTACCCAAAAGCCAAATATTCCTAACTTTTTGTGAGTAGCGTCATTTCTAACTACATGGTCAGCGACTGGTCTACAATAATTCTAGAAATCAAATATATTTAAATATAGGATCAGGAGAAAGATGGGGAAGCACCAAGACCACATTTAGTAATCCTCTGTCTACCTTTAGTGGCCTATGTGGTGTTCGGAAACAAGTAACAAGACTCTAAGCAATGTCTTGGGATAATAGGGTAAAGCATGATGTTTGCTATAGTTCCTGCCTGAGTATCTTAAAATAAGGGTTAATTACAATCCTTAGCAAAATGTATGACGTCACTACACCTTGAGGATTTCATTCAGTTTTCATCTTTATATCAATTACAGAAATCAGATATAAGACACTAAGGGCCACACGTATGAACCTGTTTAGGTCTAAAACTCACTTTTTGCCCATAGGTTACTATGGACAAAAGAGTGAGTTTTAGACCTAAACAGTTTCATACATGTGGCCCAAAATAATATTTAACAGCTGGACATTATGGTTTCATGTCACATGCCTCAAACAAATGGAATGATCTTTTTTAATTAATAAAAAAATATTTTCCACATCAAGGAAAGGAAACTATATGGAATCACTCATAGTTAAGGAAAATTATTCAATTAAAGAAAAAGCCCAAGTCAGTACCTTGTAACATAGTTACATAGTTTGTAAGGCAGCGAAAAGACAGACGTCCATCTAGTTCACCCATGAGGTAGAATTGTTCTCATTTTAGGGAAAAATTCCATCCCAGCTCCAATCTGGCAATCAGAATAAATCCCTGGATCAGCGACCCCTCTCCAGAATCCCAGTCACTATAACTTGTTATATTATTAAACTCCAGAAATGCATCCAAACCCTTTTTGAAGTCTGTAAGTGAATTCACCATGACAAGTTCTTTTGGCAGAGAGTTCCACAGTCTCACTGCTCTTACAGTAAAGAATCCCTTTCTTGATGCTGCTTCACAGGCTTTTTTGATGCCTGAATTCTTTGAGACGTTGATTTCACAAATTATAAACAATATTCTAAACCAAGCTACTTCAGGCTTTCTTAAAGAATGGTTGACAGATCAGATTTGCAGGATGGAGCCTTGTCATGTACAACATTTTTTTTTCAATTTCACCACTCAGTCATTAAGTTGTTTTGCCATTTCTAAAGAAAAGCTCTAATACTCTGTGGAAAGAACATTATCATTCTGAAAAATGAGTTCACCATCACCAAACCTATTTTCTATTAATGACAAAAGTAAAGTATCCAAAACTTTAAAGGGGTTGTCTCACTACAAGGATTGCTTTTTATGTTAAAGATCAAAACAAGTCAGCTTGCAATATATGTCCATTAACAGTGTCCTACCTATTCTGAGATATCCCTTCTTGTATGGGCTGCATCAGCTCCTCAGGTCGCTATAGCTACAGACCTGCTCGATCTCTCCTGATAGGCTGCCAGCACTGGATGCTATAGATACAGATCTGGCCTCTACTGCAGCCTAGTAGAAGCCAGTAAACACTCCCCTCAATTTAAAATGAAACTAAGAAAACAGGACTGAGGTAAGATGAATCAATGTAGTGAGACAACCCCTTTAATGACCCCCTGTGCACTGACTGTGAGGTAATGATTTCTATTTTCCATATCATAATCTCCCAGACTCCATGATTGCTTCTATTTCGACCACTGGAACCTTTTCTTCTGTTTAGGTGTTACTGCTAGGTTTCAGTTTCTACATACATTTTTTTCATTTCATTCAGCCAAGTTCTCACATTTTCTCACCAGTTCTACCCATTAGTTTTTACTGTGTTTTCATGAGCATTTTCTATTTTCAGATCTTATTGCTTTTAGTTTTCTATACTGACAATTTGTTACCTTCCTTGGTCTACCTGTGTGTTTTTCCTTTGCGACCTTATTTACTTATTTTATTTATATAACACCATAATATTCCACAGTGCTGCCATCATTCCCATACAGTAGGTCCCTGTCACTATTGGAGCTGAAACTCCAGATTAAATCCTATTTAGTTTATACTTGCGCCAAGTTTAATGACAGCTAACTGGGAACAACCATCATCTTTTGCCACACTTCATGTCACATTTTCATGTACAAAGAGTTTTATAATCCTTTCCAATTTTCAATTGACATTTCTCTAGTTACTGTCAAGTTTCTTTCAATTAGCCAAGTCCAGCATCTCGGTAAGGTCTGTAAGCACTTTTCCTTTGACTTGCAGACTAGTTTGCAATGTTAGACTGGTGACAAATTAATTCCATATTTTTATCCTGAAAGGGGTTTTTCCACGATGTAATGTTGACGTGGGATCCTCCAAAATGGGTATTTAATCACTTTTCTAAATATATGTCATTAAAAAAAGTGAAGCCTCTGAGAGCTATGGCCTGACTTATATGCCCTTAGTTTCCTGATAGTTTACATTAGACACGACCAGGAGCAGATCTGGCCCCTCTTGCATTTTTTGCACTTCTTATCTGATAGCAGGGAACATGAACGAGCTTTGAAGGGACTGGGGAGAAAAGATCCTGTGTCTTTTGTATAGAGAATCCATTGGTTGCAATGTAATTATCTGAGTAAACATACAGACACTCCCTGCTCAACCCTTCTCACCCTCCCCCCCTCCCCTGCAGCAGTTCGTGGACAAATGAAAGACACTGCCTACTCAGAGCTTATCTTCTCTCCTGAGCAGATAAGAGGGAGAAACTTGTGCACAATACAGTTATCCCCTGTGCATTAGTCAAATAACATGTTTGCTCAAGCACAGAGACTGAGTATCAGGTGGTGCGATGACATCACGGAGGAGGTACTTGTTTTTTTTAAACACAGAAACACAACGCCCCTTTTTCAAGCCTCAAGAGGGGAGTATCAGCCTGTTAGGTGAGGAACTCACTTCTTGGCAAAACCCCTTTAACCTTGAGTTATTCTGTAACTTTTTTTTTACTCTACCTACTTTACCTAATCTGGAAGAACACATACCATAAATTTTTCCTTTTATGATTTGAGATATGTTTCACAAAGCCAGAATGTTTGGCAACTAAACCTTGTGACAGATTTACTAAAATAAAATGTAGACACTTAAACATTATTTTCTATGATTTGTTGGGTGACCATACTCTACGTGCGGCGGCTCCAAAATATTTGCCAGGTTTGTAGTGCACCATCTGCCACCTCTGTATTTCTATAGCCATGCATGAAATGTACATAATCAGGCATCCTTCCATTTCCATCTTGTTCCTCAACAACAGCAATGAATTGTAGCAGACACCATTCAGGAATTCATACAGCATGCTCTGTTATTGCAGCCACATCCATGAAGAAACCTATTTTATACTGGAGGATTACATTGACAAAGGGTGGCTCTGATACCATTCTCGTATGTATCCATTGGGATAAAACTGTGATATGTTTAGCATTTGCTAGTGATCCATATTATCTATGTGGGTCAGAACACGTCTGTTTGTCAGGCATTTCTCATTTCATGCCTGGAAAAGCAGAAGAAATCCACATCATCATACCGGGAATGCTGTGGCCATCAGGGCTGCTTGTCATCCATGTGTGACCAACACATTAACTGTATAATAGCTTCATTAGTTCACCGTCTGTGTTCATCAAATCAAGCAGCTAGCACATAAAAGGCAGAGAATAAAGGGCTGCACTGCAGAACTTTCTATGGCACCGACCTGTCCCAATAATCAGGCCATTTATTATCTTACCTCCAATAGAGTCAACATGCACCCAAAATCCCTCTCCAGTATTAATATTCCTCTTCTTCCCAGTCTGTCGCTAAAGTCATGTGATACAATTCCCACCAGAGATATCGGAGGCTTGATATTTACTATTGGAAGGTCAGCATCTGTATAAATATGTGTGTGTACACTGAGCTTCTCTTTCTGTTTCTAAAAGGCAGCTATTGTGTGAATACATTACAATAAGGAAGTGCTGCCTATATTTTACCCCGTGGGATCGCAATGCATCATCCCTTGGTCAGAGTCTGGGAGGACAACGTATAAGGTAATAGACGAGTCACATTATTATGACCACTGTCTACTTTTAGGCCATGTTCACACGACTTATTTGGAGCCGTACTGCGCGCCGTTTTTGCGCTGCTGTACGGCTCCAATCCATCCCTGTCATTACGGTAATCCACTGTTCTCATTAGTAGGGAACTTTTGGATTCCGTCGCTCCTCCTCGCTCGGCGGAATCCGGCCGCGGGGGGAGGAAGAAGAATAGTGACATGTGAGATTACCAGGCAAAGTATACGTGCCGTGATATGCATAGTCCTATGGGGTCGGCGGGGCTGTTTCCTCCTCCTGCCCCCGCCCCGCCCTTATTCAAGCCATTAATCCGGATGAAATCGTCCCGCATTACGGCGTTGAATATGCCGTGGTTGAAAACAATTGCCTGTCAGCTGCATGTAGCTCATGAAGTCATGTTTTGTGAGCTGGCTTAGTAGAGATATAAAGAGTGGCACCACATTCCATTGACGTGAGAGGTGACCATAAGCTGAGTGAGAGCTGGTGAGTGAGCAGCTCGCCACCAAAATGAACCAGGTGGCTACCAGGCATGTGTCTGAAAAAGCAGTTCAGTGCTACCAAGTAATACCTTGGTGCTTCTGCATATGGGTTCCAAAGCAGATGGATTGTCACTGCACCTCTGTTAGCATGTAAGACAAGAAACATGAGAGAGCAAAACACCTTGCAACCATTGCTGGAAGAACACAAGCTGGTGGTGGAAGTGTTACGGTCTGGGGAATGTATTTGTGCCAATCTCTGGACCACTCATCCATGTGGAAGGCAGTGTCAAGCAAGTATGAATTTATCTTTGCAGATGACGTACACCCATACATGCTGATGGGATCTTCCTGCAAAATAATGTGATATGACACATGGCTAGAAATGTCTGACATTATTTGGAGGATCATGGCCAACACTTCCAAGTACTACCTTGGCCATCTAATTCAGCAGACTTGAGCATCTGTGGGATCACCTTATTCATTCATGGTTCTCTCTTTCCCTTATACCCCACGCACCTCTGCAGCTGTGGGATGCTGTCTGAATGGTCCTCAATACCTGTAACAACCTACCAGGACCTTATTGAGTCACTCCCAGCTCATCTAGCTGCTGTCCGTGCTGCACATGGGAGATACTTGATATAAATATAACTGAAATGCTGTGAACTCCCCAAGATAAATATATTGATAGAACAGTTTTTCAAGATTCCTCACCTTTTTAAAGCTCTCTGCTTGTTGTCAAATTGTACTTAGGGGGGGGGGGGGGTGGGGGGGACTATGCACACCCGTGACATGCTTTAGTCTGAACATTTCTTTTGGGTAAAATAACCTGATGGAGGCCCGAAATCTGTCCTTTTATCCTCAGTTAATTTATGTCAGTATACTGCAAAAAAGAAGTGCAGAATAATGTAAAGTAATGTGCTCTTCCCTCCTGTGGATTCTGGTAACAACATTTATACATTAATCATTTGCTTTGAGGTCCATTTAATCAGTGTCCATGAAGCCTGTTGTCCTGAATCCATGAAGGTTTTGGTTCAAAGGAGAGACAAATTTAAGACAGGGACCATCTGATTAAAGGGGTTTTTCCATCTCACCTAATAAAGCTTGCAGGGCAAAATAACTAACTTTGTGCATATACTTTATTTATAAACATGGTGTCTTCACCCTATATATGGTTTATCTTTTTTTCTCTGGTTACTGCTTGTTGATAGGTTATGAGCCCCTCTTCCAGGCTCGGAATGAGGCCGCGGGGACAGGGGAAATCCCCAGGTGTGGCCTGGGGCCCCCCCGAGCCGCTGTGGGCCCGGAGGCAGTGCGTTCGCTCCCGGGGCCCGGTGCGCCGGCATCCGGTCCTGGTCGCCCGGACCGGCGTTCCGAGCGCCCAGAGACCGGGCCCGGTAGCCGGGGAACCAATGTCCCCGACTCCGGGGTTGCGCCCCAAGGCGTGGTCAGCGGAGAGCACCAGCGCACTTGCCACTGCGCTCCGCTGCTCTCCCCAGCAGGCTGAGACGCATTAGGCCTTCTGCCTGCCGGGCGCCGGCCCCTTACTGCTGGTAGGCGGCTGCCGGTGACGTCACTTCAACGCCGACCGCCTATGCAGTGCAGCAGTACAAGACGATTGGCGGCCGGAGCAGAGAGCCGAGAGGAAGCCGGAGCCTGGTAAGTCGGCTGTTTCTGTTTGTTGTTTTTATTTTTTTTAAACTTACCCACAGGGGCCCTGGACTACTTAGAGGGGGCCTGGCTACAAAAGGAGGCCCTAGGCTACAAAAGGGGGCCCTGGCTACAAAAGGGGCCTGGCTACAAAAAGGGGGCCCTGGCTACAAAAAGGGGTGGCCGCTGGCTTACTAGGTAGGGGGGGCGGCCCTGACTACTACAGGTGGCAGGGGGGGGCCTGACTACTAGGGAGGGGGGGAGGCCCCTGACTACTAGGCGAGGGGGCTGGGGGGCCCTGCTACAAAAGGGGGCCCCTGGCTCAATAGGGGGTCCTGGCTACAAAAGGGGGGCTTGGCTACTATAAAGGGGGGCCTGGCTTCAGAGGGGGGCCTGGATATAGGGGGGGCCCTGGCTACAAAAGGGGGCCACGATACTAGGGGGGCCCTGGCTTCAAGGGGCGGGACCCTGACTACGAGGGGGGCCTGGCTACCAGAGGGACCCTGGTACACTAAAGGGCGGCCCTGGCAGCTTCCTATAGGGGGCCCTGACTTACAAGGCGGGTCCCTGGCTAACTACCATGGGGGCCATGGCTACCTACATGGGGGGCACCTTCTCTACAAAGGGGGCCCTGGCTACCTATTGGGGGGCCCTGACTACCTACAGGGGGGCCCTGGCTAATCTACAGGGGGCCCTGACTACAAGGGGGGTTCTGGCTTCCTACAGGGGGCCCTGGCTACAAGGGTGCCCTGCATACCTACATGGGAGGCCCTGGCTACAAAAAGGGGGGCCCTGATACTAGGGGGGGCCTGGCTACCAAAAAGGGGGCCCACTGGCTAAAAGGGCGGACCCTGGCTACGAAAAGGGGGCCCTGACTTACAAGAGGGGGGCCCTGACTATCAAAAAGGGACTCCTGGCTACATAAGGGGGCCTGGCTACAAAAGGGGCCCTGGCTACAAAGGGGGGGCCTGGCCTAAAAGAGGGGCCCCTGGCTACTTAGGGGGCCCTGACTCAAGGGGGGGCCTGGGCTTCCTACATGGGGGGCCCTCTCTACAAAAAATGGGGCCCTGACTACATGGGGGCCCTGGCTACTATAGGGGCGGGCCACTGACTACAAGGGGGCGTCCTGGCTACTAGGGGAGGTCCTGGCTACTTGGGGGGGTCCTGGCTTTATGGGGGGCCATGACTACTAGAGGGGGCCCTACTACTAGTGAGGGGCCTGACTACTAGAGTGGGGCCTGGCTACAATAGGGGGGCCCTGGCTCACAAGGGGGGGCTCTGGTACTATAGAGGGGCCCTGGTTACTATTAGGGAGCACCGACTACAAGGGGGGCCCTGGCTAACTCAACTATGGGGAGCCCTGGCTTACCTACATGGGGGGGGGGGACCCTCTGTCTACCAAAGGGGGCCCTGACTTATGGGGGCCCTGTCTACTACAGGGGGGCCCTGGCTATCCTAAAGGGTGGGGCTGACTACAAGGGGGTCCTTGTAACTACATGGGAGGGCCCTGGGCAATATAAGGGGGTCCTCACTGATACAATGGGGCCCTGACTATACAGGGTGGCCCTCCCTAACTCACTAAAAGGGGCCTGGGTACCTATATTCTAAGGGGGCTCTGACTACACCTACACAGTAACTATATGGTGGGCCCTGAATTCCTTGCACTGACTACCTAAATGAGGCCCCTAATTAACTACCTGTTATACTACATATAAGGGAGGACCCCTAACTGTATATGTACCTTTTAAAGGAGGGCCCCTAACTACCTGTTATACTAACTAAAAGGAGACCCCTAACTGTTATAGTTAGCTAAAGGAGACCCCTAACTCCTGTTTTACTACTAAGGGGGGTCCCTAACTGCTTGCAGCCTATTTAGATGGGGACCCTAACTACCTACAGCCTACCCTAACTGGGGTCCACTAAACCTAACTGTAGCCTTTCTACTTCTAACTGTAGCTGCATTATCTACATGGGGGCTTTTTAGCCTACACACCAATGGCTAGGGTCCCACCAACCAACCTGGGGCTGGCCTACGAACTTATCCAGCGGGGCATAACCTACCTAAAGAGGTCTATTTTTTTCTGTTTGTTTAGTTACCTGGGGGGCCTATCCCACCTCCCAACCCCTGTAGGAACTTGGCCTGTACCGGCTCTCCTACCTGGATGTTATGTGTTAGTGTACAGAGGTGGGACAAAGGGTAAAGAGATGCTTGGATAATATTGAGGATTCTATGATAATTTGTGTGTAATTCTGCAGAGGATGCGTTGTGGCCAGGGAAAAGTCCGCTGGCAAGTGTGGAACGGATGCCAGAAGAGAAGGGAAAAAGTACAACAAAGAGATATGTGAACGATCTTCCTTCAGTCAAGACGGTATCCGGTGAGTCCTCATATTCATGGGCGATTTTATTTTTTTATTTTGTAATGTTATGTGACTGTGCTGGTGTCTGTACCTCTAGAGTGGTTCGACTATGGCGGTGTTGTAGGTTATACCTGAGATGGTGTCTGGACCTCTTTGTGGTATCTAAATGGCGGTGTTGTAGGTTATACTGAGCTGGTGTCTGACCTTATGTGGTCTTATATGGCGGTTGTTGTAGGTTATAACTGAGCTGGTCGTCGGACCTTGCTAGTGTGGTCTCTAAAATGGCTGGTGTTGTAGGTGTCTTGACCTGAGCTGGTGATCTATGTCCTCTTTGCGATCTCTATATGGCGGTGTTGGAGGTTAACTTGTAGCTGGTGCATCTGACCTCTATGTGGGCTTATATGGCCGGTGGTGTTGCGTGTTGTTTGATTATACCTGATCTGGTGTCTGACCTCTATGTGGTCTATATAGGGCGGTGTTGTAGGTATATCTAAAATAACCCCTGAGCTGGAGTCTGACCACTATGTGGTCCTATATGGCAGTGTTGTAGGTTATACTAGCTGGTGTTTGACCTCTATGTGGTATTTATATGGTGGTTGTTGTAGGTTAGGTTATACCTGAGCTGGTTGTTCTAGACTCTGGGATGTAGGGGAATCTATTTTTGGTGGTGTTGTAGGGTTATACCTGAGCTGGTGTCTGTACCTCTATGTGGTGTCTACTATATGGTGGTGTTGTAGGTTTATTCCTGAGATGGTGTCTGACCTCTTTGTGGTCTCTATATGGATGGTGTTGTAGGTTATACTTGAGAGGGTGGCTGACCTCTATGTGTTTCTTATATGGCGGTGTTGTAGGTTTTACCTGAGGCTGGTATCTGAGCCACTTTGTGGTTTCTATATGGACAGAAGTGGTTGTTGTAGGTTTACCTGAGTGTGTCTGACCTTATGTGGTCTCTATATGGCGGTGTGGTAGGTTAGTTCCCTGAGTTGGTGTCTGAACCTCATGTGGTCTCTATATGGCGTGTTGATAGATCTATAATTTGGCATTAGTAATAGTGGCAGATGTTAGCATGTGTCCTGGTATTGTAAGAGTAAGGGAACTCTCGCCTGCTCCCTGTGATTAGGGAGTTCACTTTCTTTCTTGCTGGTGTTTGTTTTTAGTAGAGTGGTGAGGTGCCTGACCAAGGGAAACATGGTGGGGGATATTGTTTATGTGGGTGGAGGGGGCTTTTGTTATGTGGGTGGATGGGGGATTATTGTCTTTGGGTGAGGAGGAGGATTTTTTATGTGGGGTGGGAGGGAGGCATATTGTAGATTTGGGTGGAGGGGGACTATTGTATCGTGGGTGGGATAGGGGGGAGATATTGTATGTGGGTGGAGGTGGGATATTGTTGTGGGGTGGAGGGGGTTATTGTCTGTGGGTGGCGGGAGATATTGTATGTGGGTGGTGGGGGGATATTGTATGTGGGTGGAGGGGGATTGGTTATTGTATGTGGGGGGTGGAGGGGGATATTGTATGTGGGATGGAGGGGGATAGTGTTGTGGGTTTGGAGGGGTGATTTTTTTTGTGGGTGGCGGGGGATATTGTATGTGGGTGGAGGGGGAAATTTTTATATTGTATGTGGGTGGAGGGGGGTATTGTATGTGGGTGGGAGGAGATATCTTGTATGCGGGTGGAGGGGATTTGTATGTGGGTGGAGGAGGATAGGATATTGTATTGTGGGTGGAGGGAGATATTGTATGTGGGCTATTGGGAGGGGGTTATATTTGTAATGTGGGCCTATTGGAGGGGGATATTGTATGTGGGCTATTGGAAAGGGGATATTTTGTATGGTTGGGTTGGTGGGGGGATATTGTATGTGGGTGGAGGCGGATAGTGTATGTGGGTGGAGGGGGATATTGTATGTGGAGTGGAGGGGGATATTGTATGTGGGCTGATGGGGGATATTGTATGTGGGATGGGGGGGGATATATTGTGATTGTGGGTGGAGGGGGATATTTTTTGTGGGTGGAGGCGGGATATTGTATGTGGTGGGGAGGGGGATATTATATGTGGGTGTATTGGAGAGGGGATAGGAGGGATATTGTATGTGGGTGGAGGGGGATAGTGTATGTGGGTGGAGGGGGATATTGTATTGTGGGTGGTGGGGGGATAATGTTATGTGGGTGGAGGGGGGTTACTTGTATACGTGGGTGGAGGGGGCTATTGTATGTGGGTGGAGGGGGATATTGTATTGTGGGTGGATGAGGGGGATATTGTATGGGGTGGAGGGGGTTATTGTATGTGGGGGAGGGGTATTTTATTGCGGGTGGAGGGGGGAAACTGTATGTGGGTGGAGGGGGATATTGTAATGTGGGTGGAGGGGGATATTGTATGTGGGTGGAGGGGACTTTTGTGATGTTGGTGGTGGGGGATTATTGTTATTTGGGGTGGAGGAGGATATTGTGGATGCGGTGAGGGGGATATTGTCTCTGGGTGGAGGGGGATATTGTATGTGGGGGGGGGGATATTGTAGGTGGGTGGAGGGGGATATTGTATGTGGGTGGAAGGGGGTATTGTTAATGTGGGGGGAGGGGGGGATATTGTATGTGGGTGGAGGGGGGTATATTGTATGTGTGTGGAGTGTGGATATTGTATGTGGTGAGGGGGGGGGGGATATTGTATGGGGGTGGAGGGGATAGTGTATGTGGGTGGTGAGGGGATATTGTATGTGGGTGAGGGGGATATTGTATGTTGTTGGGAGGAGGATATTGTATGCGGGTGGAGGGGGATATTGTATGTGGGTGGAGGGAGATATTGTATGTGGTCGGTGGGGCATCGTGTATGTGGGTGGAGGGGATATTGTTTGTGGGTTAGTGGGGCGATATTGTTATTTGGGTGGGAAGGGGGATATTTATTGGTGGAGGGGGTTATTGTATGGGGGGTGGGTGGGGATATTGTTATGGGGGTGGTGGGGGATATGGTATGTGGGTGGAGGGGGATACGTGTGACTAACTTGCTATTGTACTACACAATACAGTTCTGTTTTGCACACTGCATTATGTGGTAAAATGGGCGCATTTACATCCGAGAGGCCGGTAATCTGTTCATGTACAGTAGGGTGGGCCCCCAAGATCAACTCCCCTGTGGGCCCCAGACACCCCAGTCCGACACTGCCTCTGCCCTTTAGGGCATTGGCCTTGTGCTGTCAATGTGGCATAGGGTCTTTGGAAATTTGGATTTATGCACATGTGCTATTCCTCTTCAGACACAGCCCTGATAGAGAATTTCTCCAGGGCATGTGCAGAAGCCCTGGAGCAGTTCTCACTGTGGTGCCTCCTGGAGTGGCCTCTTCTTCACTTGCAGTCTTGCCCTTCCCTTGTACTGTATAGATCATGCCAGAGTTTATTATACAAGTAATAGCCACTCCTGGCCTGGCTATCTTAGCAGAGGGACTCATTACTCTTCCCTTCAGAGTCTCAATGCTGCTATAATCTGTCACCATAATAGCATTGGGAATGTTTGTGTTTGTCATCAGGCTTGGACTGCCTATGTTTACACCCCCAAAGCCTGGAAGAAAGGCAGCCAGGGAAGGTCCGGAGCCAGGGAGGTGGTAAAAAACATTTAAAGGGAACCTGTAATATAGATTATGCCCCCCTTGCTGAGGACAGTACAAGGTAGTGTCAGACCTGCTGTTTCCAGCGCTGTGCCCCTTATTCTGTAGGATGCTGGAGTTTTAGAGCATTTAATGCTCAAATCTTATTAATGAGAAGTAGTTAGCCCCGCCCACCTGGCAGTTATTCACATGTTTCTACCTATTCAGCCTCAGGTGGGTGGGGCTGAAAACTGCAGATTTGAGCACTAAATACTCAAAGGCCATGTTCACACGGCTTAAAACTGGACATATTTCAGTCCGTAATTACGTGCTGGAGTGCGCAAATTATGGCTGGAATACATCCCAGTCATTACAGTAATCCACAGGTCTCATAGAGAACTATGGATTACGTCTCCACTCCCTGCTTGGTGAATCCGCCGCAGGGGGAGATAAGTGATATGGGAATTACCAGCGGCATATACGCACCGCTGGTAATGCAAATCTATGGGCCGGCGAGGTGCCGGCCCCCTGCCCCCACCCCCGGACACACGGCGTAATTGCAGGGCGTAATTACGTCCTGCAAATACACCGTGTGAACATAGCCTATGCATCTTACAGAATAAGGAACACAGCACTGGAAACAGCAGGTCTGACATTAGCTTATGCTGTCCTCAGCAAGGGGGACATAATTTATGTGACAGGTTCCCTTTAAAGGGGTTTTGCCGCGATCTCTTTTTATACCTCCTGCATCCAGCTCTTCAGCTCTGTGTGCTCAGAAGGGGGCGTGTGTGATTTGTTTGAATTGCCTATCATGTGACCCAGCAGGATGACATCACCAGGCCTTTCCTCTCCTTAGTCAAAGAAAGGTCTGTTTATGAAAAGCATTGTGAGTAGCTGAGAGGTAAAGTTTTTGCCTCCAGGCACACGGGTCCTAGGTTCAAATCCCTGAAGGAACCAAACATGTGTTTTTTTTCTCTTTATCAATGCACAGACCTGATTGAGGTTTCTTTTTTATTTATTTGCACTGACTAATTACTAAGGAGTACAGAGGATGGGAGTACAATGACAGCACCTGGGGTTTAAACACTCAGTAGCTGCCTGAGAGGAGAGATGATGTCTCAGCATGTCTGACAAGGACTGAAGAGCTCTCAGCCCTGGTCGTATCCCCTGGAGATGAGCTGTAAACAATGGATCACTAAAGGAGCAGCTAAAACAAAAGCGGTGCAGAATTTGTAATAATAATGAATGGGGAAAATGTTTGTTATTACATTTGCAAGCTTCCCATGTCAATTTTACTTCATGGCAAAACCCCTTTAAGGACCATCCCCTTGCCATCTATGTAGGTTGTGAGGTAGTAGAATTTAATGGACTGATTCTAGCTAATCAGAAAAGAATAAGGGTGGCCGTACAAATAAGACTAATATCAACCATACCACAGACTTCAGCAGGATGGGATGGCTAATATTTAAGGGGTTTCCTGACTTCACTATGATGGTTGGTGTTAGAGGAGAGAAGGATTTGGCTGTTGTATTTAAACATCAGCCCTTTTGTGTTCAGGAGAGATAAATCAGAGGTTTGTGGAAGTGACTTACTGCACTCTCCCTATTCAGGACACATGCATGCTCAGCTGGGCAGACATGTATATGGGGTGACGGATAGTTGTCGGCCAAACAAGCATTCATCTGACAGCTATGGTCAGTTTAAGTGGTAGAGATTAGGAATATGAACGAAACCCCGCTTGGTTGTGGTACAATGCCTGGAATATGTTCGGATCAGCACCATGGACGGCGCCTGCCTGCTTAGGCACTACTCTCAGCCAAGCCTGTGCCATTCTCTTGCCAGTCATTAACCCTGTCACTCACAGTCTGGTCTCATTCCATCAATTCAGCTAATTGCCTTTTAATAGTGTATTGTGCGCCTCTTTATTACCCTGTCATATCTCTCCCGTGAGATTGCAGAAAGGAAAGGGAGGGTGGCAAAAAGACAGGGAGCACAGGGGGAGGACGATGCACGGTGTGTATGTAGAATCAATAGTAACACTGCTTAAGAACAAGAGTTGGAGAGGAATTCAAAGAAGCTGCACACCTGGGAAGGGTAAGAGCAACACCAGACGGACAATATTGAGAATAAATCTTATGGGTGAATTTCTATGGAGAAATAGCTTAACGCTAGTCGGTGATTTAACAACTACTATAAACTCAAAACTGTATGGAATTGTCACAGTAATTTCTGCAGCTCTCAAAGCAAGCCTGGTTACTGCTTATACACAATTGAATCACATCATTATGACCACTTCCTACTTTTTAAGTCGACAGCACATAGCTCATGAAGGAAGTCACCTGTGGTGAGCTGGCTTGGTGGGTATGTAAGGTGTGTGATAGGTTGTCTGCACGCACTGCTGTCATGAGTAAAAGGGGCAATTCATCAGAGTTGCAAAAAGGAATGGGTAATGGCTCTCAGGCCAGGGGGTAACGATATTTCTAAAACTGAGCAATTGGGAACTGTTCATGTGCTGCTGTGGTGAAACTGTATTGTGAGTGGAAAAATGGCATCATTGTGAATGAACATTGTGGAAACTGTGCGTATCATGTGCCATTGATGTGAGAGGTGAATGTTGGCTACAAAGGTGCATGAGGGTGGACCTACATGCTACAGTGAAGCAGCTCATTGACAAAATGAACCATGGACTTCCAGACATGTATCTAAAACAATAGTTTAGTGAACTCTACTGTGCATGGGGCCCCGGAGCAGATGCATGTCACTGCACCCCGACTAACCTCGACTTCCATTTTCACTGTAGTTGGAAATGCACTCACTGCTGATTACCTTATCTAATGAGTCACATTTTCTGCTTCATCAAATGGATGGACAGTGGTGTGTCTGGAGATAATAATCAGAGAACAAACACCCTGCAACCATTGCTGGAAGAACACAAGCTGGTTGTGGTAGCATTATGGTCTGGGGAATATTTTCATGGTATTCTCTAGGCCATTCATTCATGTTGAAGGCACTCTCAACTGATCTGTTTATTAATCAATCCTTGCAGATTACATACATCAATACTTTCTAATTGTCTTCCCTGGGGCAGATGGGATCTTCCAGCAAGACAATGCAACATGTCACACGGCTAGAAATGTCCAGCATTGATTGGAAGAGCAAGACCAAGACTTCCAAGTACTTCTTTGGCCTCCTAATTCTCCAAACTTGAACCCAATTCAGCAACTGTGGGACCACATCAATGCACCCTCCAGCAGCTGGGGGATGCAGTCAGCATGACTCCAGATACCTGTGACAACCTGCTAGGACCTTATTGAGTTACTCCCAGCCCGTCTAGCTGCTGTCCGTGATGCACACTGCAGTTACTCTGCATATCAGATGGTGGTCATAATAATGTGACTCAACTATGATTATGATATACATAGGAGAAAGGTGCTAAGTTTTGTCATCAGGACAAAAAGGGTCTGGTGTCTGTATCACCCCCTTTTTATGACCCTTGAACCAATTCTACACCTTTTTACACAATGCACTTCCCCTAGACAGAGGATTTCTGCACAGGTTCTTGTAACTCGGGAGGAGCAGCATTATTTGTCTTTGTGGTACGGATGTCTATGTTCCCAATTACGTTGCAAATGATGAATATTTGTCTCTGTTTGATGTGGACTGGACAATGCTTATTATTATTGTTGTCTGCCTTATTAGTTATTGCTCTATATAAATAGGACTTGAGTCATAACGACAGGTTCTAGTTGGAAGGACACAAAGCCAAGCTCCTAGCTCGCTATTCATGCACCCTGCAGCTGACTGGACTCAAATTACAGGTTGGACAATAACTCGCCTCAGGTCACACAGAGGAACCATATAGAGATAATCCCCACTTTCTATGCAGAAACACACAAATCTATTTAGCTTTACTGTGTATCTACAAGTATGGCTATAATGCACACTCAAGTCACATTATCATGACCACTTACTACTTTTGCTGTTGGCAGTGCACAGCTCATAAGGGAAGTCAAGTGTGGTGAGCTGGCTTGGTGGGTAGATGAGATGTGCAATAGGCTGTCTATCCCTAATTGCTGTCATGGGAGAAAGGGTGATTTATCAGAGTTGTAAACAGGTCTAATTTCTGGCTTTCGGGCCAAGGGTTGCGGCATTTTTTAAACCGTGCAGTTTGTGAACTGTGTGCATGCTGCTGTGGTTAACGTGTATTGTGAGTGGACAAATGGCGCCATTGTGAATAAGTGATGTGGAAAATGCAGAGCACCATGTAGTACTGATGTGAGAGATGAACGTTGGCTATGAAAGGTGTCCAATGGCGCATTGACACACTACAGTGGAGCAGCTCATGGTCGAAATGAACCAGCGACTACCAGACGTGTCTAAAACAAGAATTCAGTGAACTCTATCTCATATGGGGTAGACGAATGGTCACTGCACTTCTGCTAACAATGTTATATCGGCAGAAAAGGCTTCAATTTTCATGTCAGTATTGGAATCAGACCTATGCTGATTGGCAAAGAATAGCCTTCTCTGACAAGTTATGCTTTCTGCTCCATTAAGCACATGGAAGTTGGCATGTCAGGTGAGGAATATCAGAGAACAAAAACCCTGCAACCATTGCTGGAAGAACACAAGTTGGTACTGGCAGTATTATAATCTAGGGAATGTTTTTGTGGCATTCTTTTGGCACTCCACGTGGAAGGCACTCTCAACCTATTTTGATATGAATTCATCCTTGTGGAGTAAGCAGACCCTTACATGCTGGGATCCTCTAACAAGACAATGAGAGATAACACATAGCTAGATATATCCAACATTGATTGGAAGAGCATGACCAAAATTTCCAAGTACTACCCTGACCTCCTAATTCCCCAGACCCTAACCCAAATGAGCATCTGTCAAACCACCTTGATTGTCATGTTCGCTTTAAGGATCCCCCCCACTACCCCACCCTTCAGCAGCTGTGGGATGCAGTCAGCATAGCTCCAGATACCTGTGATAATCTACTAGGACATAATTGAGTCACTTGCAGCCCGTCTAGCTGCTGCCTGTGCTGCACATGGTGATTACTCTGGGTATTAGCTGGTGGTCATAATAATGTGACTTGACTGCATATAACAATAAAAGTAACGATTGTAGGAGCATGCATCGAGATTATAATCTGCAATATACTTCTACGAATGCTTTTCATCCCATAAAATTGCTGATAAAACTTAAACCATGTCTAGAAGATTAATTGTCAATTATGAGAACAATAAATTATACTGTACTATAATGTGGAAGAAACCAATATACTGGGAGACTAGAGATAAGAGTGATTGATCATATAGTTTGATGAGATGAAGTAACTAGTTTAGGACGGACTGAAGGAGGAGGTGGGTGAGCAGTTTGTGGCAGAGGCGGTGCTGCTTCTCCTCCAGAGCTGCACCTGCCCTGTGGATGGATGTGGGGTATATAAGTGGCCGAGACACTGGGCTGTGTGTGTGGTAGGATGATGGAGGCTCAGCAGCAGCAGTGCTCCCTGCAGGCTGAGTGCTGCTCCGGAGCTTGTTACTGCTGCACAGATGGACATGACAGCAACTAGGTAAAGGGAGTCTCCTGATTCTTCCCTCTCTCTGGTCGGAACACACTGCTCCTGCACTCATCTTCCTACACCTCATGTTTTATCTGCCTTCCATTTCCATGTTTCTATGATAGTGCTCCTCACTGACGGATCCCTGTGCCCGGTACCAGCTTCTTGTTACTCCCGGCTCCTTCAGAGTTTCATCTGCATCTGCTGTGATCTGTCTCTCCTGGTTCCTCCTTCATCCTCCTTTCTTTCCCTCCGTTTCTCTCTGACCTGCTTGTGTTCCTGACTTCATTGCTTTCTCTTGTCCTTTCCTTACTTTCTCTTCTCGTTCCTCTGTTCTCTTACTTTCTCCCCATCTTTTCTATTGTTCCTTGTCTCTTGCTCTTTCTTTCTACCCTTCCTTTCTTCTCTTTCCTTATTCCTTCTCTCTCTCTTTCTTCACTGAAGTCTCCTCACTCGCGTTTTCTCTCTCTCTTCCTGATGCCTTCTCCCACTCCTCATTCTTTTTCTTTGCTTTCTTCTATTGGCTTCTTGATAACTTTTGCATTTTCCTCACTTTTTTCTTCTATCCTTGTATCTTTTTGTCCTCCGTCTCATCTCTCTTTTACTTATCTTTTCTCTCTCCTTCCTATATTCTTTCTGCATTTCTCTATCCTTTCCCTTCTCTCAGTCTCATCTGTTATCATTTCTCCTTTATCTCTGTGTCCTTCATTCTCCATTTTTTCACTGTGATCTCCTCACTCACTTTTTCTCACAGTCTCATCTGTTATCCTTTCTCCTTTATCTGTGTCCTTCATTCTCCATTTCTTCACTGTGATCTCTCTCACTTATTCTGTCTCTGTCCTTTTTAAAGTCTTCTTCCACTTTTCATTCCTCTGTATTGTTTTTTATTCGTCCTGGTCTCTCTTTTTCTTTGTTTTCTTCAGCTGGTTTATTAGTCTCTAATTTTTGCTTTTCACTTCTTTTTTCTTCTCTCCTGATTTCTTTTTGTCCTCTCCCTTCCCCTTTTAATTATTCTCTCATTTATCCACATCCTCTTCTCTCCAACTTCCTCCTTCTTAGTTTCTCTAGGTTCTTTTGTTTTCTCTACCCTGTGCTCTCTATCATCCTTTATTCTTTTTCTCTTTCTGTTTCCTCTATTGACCATTTTCTTCTCTCTCCCCTAATCTTTCTCCTCTCTCCTTTTCGTATATCTCTGTATTCTTACATCGTTCTTTTATTCCTGTCTCCCTCTTCCTCATTTCTCCTCTATCTTCCTATTTTTTCTTCTCTGTATTTATTTCTCTTATTACTTTTTCTGTCCTTCACCTTCTGGTCTTTATCGTTTTGCCTTTAATTCCTTCTACTTCTTCCCATCTTTCTGTTTCTCTAGTTCTTCTCTCCCTTTTTTTTAGTTGTTTTATCTCTTCTTCACCAAATGTATTCCTTTTTTAACTAAGCACTTGCAGAATATAAACTATTGCTCTCTACCCATCCTTCCAGGTGCCCCGATGCTCTCATTCACTTACCTGGAGTCACTAAGTACCAAGGCTGAGGCTTCTGAACATTGCTCTGTGGGTACTAAAATCACAGGCATCTCTTCTGGATTTAGTGCTATAAACCCGACACAAAAAACCCTATTTACATACTCTTCTAATTCACTTTCTAATGGTCAATGAATCAGAAACGAAGTTTGAAAGAATATATAATGGATAGATGTATCGATTCTTGGATAAAAAGGCAGAGAAAGAAAGGAGTGAAGAAAGAACGATAGACAGATAGATAGATAAATCTAATCAGCTATATATTGAAATATGCATCATATGTCTTCTCATATGTAGCGAGTTATTTTTGTGGTTAAACGGGAAACTATTCCTTCCTGTATGTAGATTATTATATATATATATTATAATATATATATATATATATTATATATTATATATATAGTATTATATATAGATATATATATTATACATTATATATATTATATATACATATATATAATTATATGTGTGTGTTGTGAATGAGGGAGAATATATATATTTTTTATGTATATATGTGTGATGTATGTGTATATGTATGTGCGTATGTATATATGTATATATACATATATATGTATCTATATTAAAAAAAAATATATATATATATATTTATATATATATACATATATATACACACTCCTATACATGTGTGTATAATTATTTCAGCAGTTGTGTATTATATATATATATATATATATATATATATTATATATTTTATATATATATATATATATATATATATATATATATATATATATATATATATATAAACTTAAACAATATGAAATGTATGTCTTAATGTTCACCATACATTATTATAATGTTATAGCGCTGAGTACAAAGTAACAGATCCCGTAGGTGCTATAGACCATCATTGTGTTGCCCTCTCAGTTTAACACTGAGCTCTCCTCTGTGTATTACCTCTTATAACAGATTCACAATACAGGGCACATGTCGGAAATGTCACTGCTATTTACACAGGATTCCCTCTTCTGAGTTCACTCTTTTCCTCACGTTCTATATTTTTTTAGTTTGTATTTATTTATTTTACGTGTTTATTGTATTTCTTTGTTTTATTTCATTGTTTCATTTTGTTTACATGCGATGCATTTATTGTTTATGATTTCGTTATTTTATTTATTATACAACATTTACTGAATTCTCAGTTCACAGTAAAGAAAAGAATCTTTGAAATACAGTAATCATTTCCAATACATCCCTCGTAGGAAAATCTGGAATTCCCTCACGAAGAAAAATAATGTGATATTAGCAGACAAATGTTGACCTATTTGTGCAGTGAGATGTAAGCCTGATTTCTAAAGGAGGGATCCGGCATGTCATCTCCAGTTATACACGCCGCAAAATATCCCTAAACATTCCTCAGTCCTGCCGCCCTCCAGACACCCCACGGCCCTTATGTCACCCGCGTCCTTCATCCAAACTGTAATATGTGCAAATGTCTTGTAGCCGATGATCACTCCTCTACAAACGGGAAAAAGAAGGGATTTTATCATGGATATGTGTTACTAAATACAATCACTCTATTCATCTATTATTATTATTATTATTATTATTATTATTAACAACCTTCAAGATGTGTGTATAGGTAGATAGATAGAATGATAGATAGATGTATATATTTTAATTTTAATGATACTATTTTCTATCTATTATCTATATCGTTTCTATTATCTATTATTATCTATATTTATCTATCTATCTATCTGTTTGTCTATCTATCTATCTATCTATCTATCTATCTACTTATCAATCCATTTATGAGCTACCTATCTATCTATCTCATACCTATCTATCTATCCATAAATCTATCTATCTATCTATCTATCTATCTCATATCTTCTATCTATCTATCTATCTATCTCATATCTATCTATCTATCTATCTACTCTATCTATCTATCTATCTTATCTATTTTCATATCTATCTATATCTATCTATCTATCTATCTATCTATCGAATCTATCTTTTCTATCGATCTCATATCTATCTATCTATCTATCTTTTATCTTCATCTATCATCTATCTATCTATATTCTAACTATCTAATCTATCTATCTCATATCATATCTATCTATCTATCCCATATCTATATATCTCTCTATCTCTCTATCTATCTATTATCTATCTATCTCATATCTATCTATCTATCTATTTATTATCTATCTATCTATCTATCTATCTATCTATCTATCCATCTATCTATCTATCTCATATCTATCTATCTATCGTATCAGTGCCCTGATTCGGATTCCAGAGCATGGCTTGAGATGCTTGCAGGTTCTTTATGTTTGCAGGTTCTTTGCAGTATTGCATCCTCAGTAATTAAGCTTTAGAAAAAAAAACTCCAAGTGATGTCTCACTGAATAAAATCAAATTGCTCGGTGTCTTCTGCTCTTTAGATCTTCAGGCGATCGGATTCCTCCACTTAGTTGCGAATAAATAAACATTCTCATTACTACTTTGAGGTTAAACCTTCAAACAGGACAAAGTAATCACAGCAAACATACCTAGTGGGTAGTGCAAATGTGGGTGCAATATGGTTTGTAGTACATAGCCAAACAGAGGTAGTAGGCCAATGGGGGCTTCAAAGGTAAAGGGTGGGTTATGACATATGTGGGAGAGATGGTTGAGATCACTGAAGGTCATAGATGGTGAAAGAAAGGATTCTTCTCTGGTGGTAAGATGATGGTGCATGTTGCCTTAATTGAAAATACCACTGGAGTTGATGAACTGAGGGAAAGAAGGTGTGATGAACACTGGTGACGTGGGTTTACAAAATGAGGGTTTGTGGGGCAATGCTGGGAGGTGTAGTGGAATAATGGCCGATTTTTGGTAGAAGGTTGGATTTGACTACTGCATGGGGTGACAGGATGGGAGGCTTAAAGTGTTGGAAACATTGGATTGTGCAATGCAATTGGTGACAAAAGGGGTGGGGGTGAACATTTAGACCCTCCCTCAGATATGCAGCAGTCATGCAGACACCCTCATTCCCTTAACCCCCTCCCCATCAAAAATCTTCCCAATCTCCACTGGCTAGATGAATGTTCTAGCTGTAGATATTCATTGACCGTGCTCAGCACACTACTAACATACTGCATGTCCCCCTCCCTATCTCCCCCACCCACCCACCACAGGATTTGCATTGGGCTCCTATTCCACTGAGGGAAGTACACACCGAAGAAGTGTCTACCAAGTTTCTATTAATATCTACCATTTCGAAGCCAAATACACAAAGGATAAAAATCTTAAGGTGTTCATCATGGCGATACCTAGGAGGTTCTAATTACCTTTGCAGAAGGTGTCATGCGGAAGGGGACTAGGGGGTGGAGAAGAACCAGCCTAAATAAGTGGAGGTAACAGTCTACATCGAGGCGATACTTGCAGACCAAGAAGGAGGACATTCCTGTTCTTGTCGGGTTTTGACAAGCCAACATGGCTACCATGATAAGGAGCAAACTGTCCAATGTGGCCACCTCGGTGTCCAACAAGTCACAGGCCAAGGTTAGTGGAATGTTTGCCAGGATGGGTTTCCAAGCGGCCACTGATGAAGAAGCACTTGGGTTTGCTCATTGCGATGACCTGGATATGGAACACCGACAAGGTCTTCAGATGGACATCCTGAAGACCGAGGTGTCCACTGGTGATGTCCCCGCAGAGGGAGACATCCATTACCAAAGAGATGGTACAGGCCCCCCTCCTTCTTCTTCTTCAAAAGATGAAGGACTATGCTCGGAGTTCTCAACGGGTGAAAAGCCCAGAATCACATCATGGGAAGCTGGCTGGAATGTCACCAACGCCATCCAGGTATGACATCTCCCTTTATGTCTGTCTGTCATTTTTGGGGATCATCGTTCATCTCTCTGTCGTTAATAGTTCTTTTTTGATGATCAAAGGTAATGGTGGCCATCATGGGGGTCTTGGGGATACTCCATGATATTGCAGCCTGCTGAGGTCATTTTCCCAAGGTCACAAATTCCTTGTCTCTCGAGAGACTAGTTTTCATTATAGTCACAAATAGCCTGTAAAATAATGTACTCTACACAGCATTAGAGGTTAACTCTTACATCCAAGTATCGCATTCCCTTGGGAGAGATAATCCCAATTAAACATGGGTCAGATGCTCTCTATAGGGATTTTGTGTGGAGAGCTTTTCATTTACGATCCACATCTGCAATATCTCCGTGCCAGTCATACGAAGTAACAAAATCTACAAGCCAATAGAGCAGATCCATCTGTAGCAAATACTTTTTCCAATATTTGTTAGAGATATGTAGATAGATGGATAGATAGATATGAAATAGATAGATATGAGATAGATAGATAGATATGAGATAGATAGATAGATATGAGATAGATATATAGATGGATGGATAATAGGTGGGTGAATATATAAAAGTTAGGTATACAGTACACAGAAAAATAATAAACAGATAATGAACAGCTAGAACAATATTTTCGGTAACCATTACTTGAATACAAATAGTAAATATGAGCAATGATCTATATTTCTGTAATGATTTAGAAAGATCGATTTGAAAGGTAAATATAATGTTATCTACTACATTGGACCTTTCTTCTAGTAATTCTACGAATTTGATTGTCTGTTTCCTGATTATACATTATCTGTAAAAACGGAATTCTTCACAGGAATACATAATACAGATAGTTTAGTAGCTGCCAATGTAGAATTGTCAGGTAGGATAATCAGGAATTCGCAAGGATACTGGAAGATTTGTAGAGCTAAGACTTCAAGGAAAAAAATATAAGTTACATATAAAATCTAAGTCAATTACACATATATACATGGATGCATTTGTCATCTGTGTCTGTATCTTGCTCTGTCTCTGTCTATTGCCTCTATTTTCTTTCTACCTGTATTAATGAATAATTTCTTAAAGCAAAAAGATTTAGGTGAGTTTTATGTAAATTATCAGCTAAGGTACAAGGATAGAAATCCCTTTTGGTTTCCTGCAGTGGTTAGTTAGGAAGCCTACCTTTTCCTGATCATGTTACCATATTAGCCCGTGTGCTGGTCATGGCTGAACCTATGCTGCTATCTCTAGATAAACATATATCATTCTAATACAATATTATTATACAAGTTGTGCAGTCTTCACACAGTATCCTCTGCTGAGCCTGAGACAAAACTGGAAAGATGGCAGCCAGGCTGAATACTTCCACACAACAGAGGAGGGTTATCTGGCCACTTTTTCTTGTGGATGTTAGCGCCCCCCGGTGGAAGGAAATTGAACTACAGTGTGTTATGACTATGGTCTTGCAGAGTTGGTCTTGAGATGGAAGTTAGGTTTGAAAAACAGACTATATTCTATCTATCTATCTATCTATCTATCTATCTATCTATCTATCTATCTATCTATCTATCTATCTATCTATTTCTGTCTAGCTATCTATCTTTTTCTCTCTCTAGCTATTTCTATCTATCTATCTATCTATCTATCTATCTATCTATCTATCTATCTATCTATCTATCTATCTTTTTCTCTCTCTAGCTATATCTATCTATCTATCTATCTATCTATCTATCTATCTATCTATCTATCTATCTATCTTTTTCTCTCTCTAGCTATTTCTACCTATCTATCCATCCATCTACAGTAACCATCCATCTATCTCAAGTATCTCTCTTCATATATATGGTATGTATATATTTTTTGTGGACAGAATATGATTAGCAATAGAGGCCTAGGTAGCCAGTGACTACTTGATTACCATGCTCATGTGGAGATTAAACATGTCAACCAAAATACCAGGGAAAGTCTGGGGCATATATTTACACACTCTTTTAATACATATATTTGATCTCTTAGTAAATTTCATGTATCTGGTTATTTCTCTATGGATATGTGTAAAGAGTCTCAATGTCAGATGACTGTCAGGATAGTGGGTCAAGCCATATCCCATACTCATTGTTGGCGTCATCATTTCCCTTTTCTGTTTTCTTTATTGGTTTATCGGTTGTAGTACATTGCCTTTCAGTTAAACTGAATTTAATATTTGCATTTGGAGTCAGCATTAAATTTATTGCAAAATCCTCCAGTATCATACAGTACAACAATACATATATAGGTCTCAATATGAACAATGTCTAGGTCTAAGACTCTGTTGCCCATAGCAACCGATCAGAGCGCCCTTTCCATCTTTTCAAAGCTTTATATGAAATGAAAGGGGAGCTCTGATTGGATGGTATAGGCAGCAAAGCGAGTCTTAGACCTAGAGAGTTTTCATACATGTCCCCGATAATTCTGACTATAATAGTGGTCTTACGTATTTAGCATTTCCCAGAACTTGGCACATAGGAATTATAGAAAACATGGCTGCTATTATTTTGCTGGAATACCTATTTGTCAAGGACATTACTACCCAGGTAGGAGGCGCAGTTGCTCTAAGTGCTCTCCTCAAGAAAATGAATAGTAGAAAACTGACCACATTTTGAAAATCAAATTAAAAAAGGTATTTTTTAAAGGCTGACATGGTGGCTGGGGATCATGATCCAACATTTCCTTTGTGGGCCTTATGGCCTGAGTGATTTTATAGAAAAAAAGTCAGCCTTTCTGTAGCTGGATATGGATTCCTATATGAAACAATAGATTTTATTTAAGTTTGCTACAAATTGGTATATAATACAACATCATGTATATAGTTGTCTGACTATAACCTGCAAGTACATTTACATGCAAAGAAAATAATATGTGAATAGATATAAAATAATAGTAATGTCAAATGGATCCTTTAAGGTCTGGAGCTCAATCCCCTCCCCTCAATCTTACATTACCAAGAAATGACATAAATTGGTTTGTCCCGCTAGGACATACCCTGTCCATATACCGTATTAGGAAATATGGACGTCATAGGGGTGGGGAAAGGGAGCCCTCACCCTGTAAATAAATTCAGACTATGCCACAGTCAATGCAACACTCTAGATACCTCATGTCTGTGATTTTTAAGGACAATAAAAATAAGCTGGCAAAGGGTTTTGGAATTACAAAATTTACTAATTTACGTGTAACACAAAACAATGGGCAGATTAACTATTGCAACTGCGCTAGAATTGCAGCACAATTTCATCTGAAAAAACTGTTGTATATGCCATGTATCAGATTTATTACGTGTTTTAGATACTTTGATGACTTAGCGGTAAGGGATGTGCCTTACGTGAAAGGGAATGCGGTTTAAGTTGTGTAATTATATGATGAATAGTGCATCAAAAAATTGGCACAAAATGTTTGCATAAATAAAGCCAATCAACAGGGAGTAAAAAGTTATACATCAGTATCCAAAAAATGCTGCAAATGAATCATACAGTGTAAGCCACAGTGATAAAGTTGGCACATTCTTAGGCTAAGTTCACACTTCGTTATTTACTACATCACAGGCATACCGTAAAAAATGTACCCTGACAGATACTGTGACAGAGCTATGCCCAGTCCATTGACATAAGTAGAGCGAACATAGTCCTATTTGTCAAACATACCTGTTTTCTGTGTGAGACATAAAGGGCCACATGTATGAAAACTGTCTCGGTCTAAAATTCACTTTGTGGCCCATAGCAACCAATCAGAGCGCCCCTTTCCATTTCATATAGTGTTCTGGAAGAATGAAAGGGGCGTTCTAATTGGTTGCTATGGGCAACAAAGAGAGTTTTAGACCTAGACAGATTTCATACATGTGACCCAAAGTGTGGTCTATCATGCTTTTGAATCCCTCACAAAAAGTGTATATTGCCAGACAACAGAGCAAACCTAGTCCAAAGTGGTCTACATGTACTCTATTGATGTCTATAGGCCTGCCACAGCTCCATTGCAGTATCTTTTCAGGATATATCTTTTCTCGTAATATCCCTACGTATACCTCCGACATAGTTGATAGTGAAGTGTGAACTCAGCCTTAGGCTCTGTCTACACTGCACAGAAAAACGTCCGTTTTTTCAGCATTTTTCGTTTTCTAAAAAACGCTGGAAAAACGACTGTAATCATCTCCCATAGACTTCTATTGTAAAAACGTTCTGCTGTCTACACTGAGCTTCTTTTTTCTGCTCGTTTTTTTCACTGGTCGTATTTGCAACATGCTCTAAAAAACGCCAGAGCAGGGCAGAAAATTTACTACAGGAGTCTATGGAAAGCGCCGGACGTCTTTTGACGCGTTTTTTGGCACGTTTTCGTGGCGTTTTTTCAATGAAAACCCTGCCAGGAGACCCAAGTCCCACCTATAGTGGGTGTAACAAAGGTTATTCATTATCAAATCTGCATACTAGTGTCTGATGAGTCCTTTTTTGTACCTTTTGTAATCAAATGATCACGCTTTGGTCGCTAACGATTTTTGCGCAATTCATATTTTTTTACGTTTTCTGGCACTAAAATAATTTTTTTTACAGATTTTGGCGCTAAAAACGCTCACTAGAGGCTGACGACAAAAATAAGTTTTTTTACGGATTTTGGCGCAAGAATCCGTTTTTTTACGTTTTTGGGCACTAAAATAATTTTTTTTACAGATTTTGGCGCCAATAACGTTATCTCGCCTCTGACGCCAAAAATACGTTTTTTTCGGCAAAAATCCGTATCTTTACAGATTTTGGCGCTAATAAAGTGATCTAGCTTTTGACGCAAATAAAATACATTTTTTTACGGATTTCGGCGCCAGAATCCGATTTTTGACGGGTTTGGGGGCTTAGTTCAAATCTTTAAAAATTTTTGCCTAATAAACTGATCTCGCTTTTGACACTAAAAATATTTTTTTTCTACGGAATTTGGCGCAATAATGCGTTTTTTTGGGAGTTTGGCGCTAAAATCCTTTTCTTTACGATTTTTTTATGCTAATACAGTTATCTTGCTGTATGGAAGATAATGTTTGGGTTTTTTTGGATTTTGGTGGCAAGAATCTGGGGCAAAATTTAATAAAGCAGTAGCACGCAGCAGCAGCACACAAAGGACAATGTGCTCACAATGGCTTTCAGTGATCTAAAGGAGTGACTACTCTTAACATATTAACTCCTCTGTAGGGTGTAGTTTACATCCAATGGCTTAATTTGTGCATACATTAAAATGCAGAGCAAAAACGCTTCAAAAAAACGCTTCAAAAAACGCTCCAAAAAAATGAAAAACGCACCAAAAAACGGATGTTTTTTCAGCTGCTTTTGACAGGCAGTGGACGAAAATCAGTTTCATGAACGTTTTTGTAATCGTTTTCAGGTCGTTTTTTGTCCACTGCAGTGTAGACATAGCCTTAGACCGACTAGACAAAATTTACTGGCTAGTGCTAGCTTTAAATTCTCCCCCCAATGTTTAATTATTGAGCATTCTGGCTATTTTGAAACACACCCGAATCACATGAAGTAAAATAGGAATCTAACAAAGTTAAACTAGACAGTGATATCTTGCTGCACCATATTTGCTATGAGACCACAACAAAATCCATTGAAAAGCATTGCACAGATATTGCAGAGATATTGTCCCACAATTTCATACGGTGTCAGTAGTCAAGTTAATGACATGTTGATTAAGATCAAGTAGAGAAAAAAGTTATGGAATCACTTATTAGTTAGGAAGAAAAAAAAGAATCACTTTGTAATTTGCATTTCTAAAACAAATACAGTCTAAAAATGCAAGGTAGTTGCAGGCAAAATAGTAACAACTTATAGACATTGCAAAAATGCTGGACATTGGTGAATGAAAGAACACATGGCCTCAAAAAAGAGAGATGTCAACTGAAACAATAGAAAAGATTATAGGATTCCTCCACAATGAAAATCTAACATGGAGTGCAGCAAAAGATGTTGGTTGCTCCCAGTCAGCTGTTATAATTGTGTGCAATTATAAATAAAATAGGTGAGAAAAGGAAAGAATAAGGGTAGCCCAAAGGAAGAAAATCAAAAAAATAGAAATGCCTAAAAAACAAATGGAAAATGAATGGAAATTTGACTGTCTGTGACCGAACTGTAAAAAAAAAAAATCAGTTAAATCAAATGGGATTTCCATTTAGAAGATCCAAATAAAATCAGGACTAACACAGTTAGGCCTCTTTCAACGGTTTTCTCCCGGGTTTATTGGCGCGACGTGCGCGGATTGCGCTTCGTACGGCCCCAACCGCGGCAGCAATTACGGTAATCCATGCTCTCATTGAAAACATGGAATCCGTCGTCTCCCCCCCGGCGAATCCGCCGCGGGGGGAGAAAGTGACTGACATTATTTACGGCGTATGCCCCGTAAAAAATCCCTTTTGCTATGGGGCCGGGGGGGGCCCCCCGCCGCGCCCGGGCCCCCGCCCCTTTCCCGCCCCTTATTCACAGCGGTTTTTGTCCCTAAATCGGTCACAAACCCGTGGGGAAAAACCGGGAACAGGGCCTTACGGGGGCTAAAGAGAAGCTTTTTGGAGACTGAGAAGGGAAATAAAGTGATAATCACCAATGTGCATTGGCCAAGAAAATGATACTGGAACATTTATCTAGTGCTGCTCTAATCAAATCTAAAAAGATGAAGATGGCACCTGAAGCAAAAATTTTAGGGCCACATGTATGAAAACTGTCTTGGTCTAAGACTGTCTTTGTTGCCCATAGCAACCAATCAGTGCTCCCCTTTCATTTCATATAGTGCTTTGAAAAAATTAAAGGGGATATTTGATTGGCTGCTCTAGGCAAAAAATAAAGTATTAAAACCCTAGCGTTTCCTACATTTTCCCTGTGGGCTCCAATAATGTTACCAGAAATGATCTCTTAACTTGATTTCCTGGACAGTTGAGTGCACTGATTTCCTGATTTTAGCTATTTTAAAGGTGTTTTCCAGGATTAGAAAAAAACATGTTTGCCTTTTTTAACTCCAAAAACAGAACCACTTTCAAAAACAGCACCACTTCTGTCAGAGGATGTGACTAGTATTGCAACGGAAAACCCCTTGGGCTTGGTAGAGTTTAATTTGTGTGTAATTTAATGCGGTTACAAACCTCAATAATCCCAGTCCCCACATACATTTATGTACCTATATGTTAAGGTTTTATGATCACTTTTTGACTTTGGGTTTAAGTTTTCTGTGTTACAAAAAAATCAGTGGCAAAATTTATGAGGAAACAGAGATTCATGAAGAAGGAACAAGTTGATCCTTTAATAATTAAGACAGCAGATTTTACCAATACATCTCATCCACTAGTGCACATTCCTTCCTCATCTGTGGAACATGATTTAGGCTAAGCTGCTCACACCTAGTGTGACCAATCGACTAAATGTAATCATCAGCCCAAAACAGACTCTACCTAGCTCATGGAAAGACATGCAGATGTAGACAGCTCAGTTTGTCATCTTCTTTTAACATACATGGGGGTAATAACAGTAATAACATTCTGTTATGGGTCTGTTATAGGCCCCTAAATAAAACAGAACCCATGGAAGGTTACCCCTAAACAAAATAGATTTTTTCCAAAATTTTTTATTTTAAAAGAAAAATGGGACGAAAACAACTCTCACAGGGGGAAAAGTTTTCAAAAATAATTCTCAAAAAGTGACACATAAGATTTCAAAAAAGGGGGTTTTCAGGAGGAAATGGTCCGGGGGGCCCCGGTAAGGGGTTAAAGAGATTTTTTTTGGGACCACAAAAACATTAAATTTCCCGAAGGCTAATTTAATTTCTTAAGAGGCCCCTAAGCCAATTGAATGGGACAAGATTTTTTAAAAATAAATGAACAGTTAATAAATGGGAGATCTTTAAAAACATCTTAAGCACCCACTGTGAGAGGTACATACCTTATGGTATTAAAATAATTAGAAACAGGAAAAAACTAATGTAAAGGAGGCAATATATAACAAAAAGAAAGTGTTTAAGCTACTTAAACAGGAGGGCAGTGAAGATATAAGGAAAAAAATAATATATTAAATTATGATAAAGACAGCAAAGGTGGAAACAGAATGGCAGATGTCTCAGAGAGGAAAACTAGCCCAAAATATTTTTTAACTATATAAATAATAAAACAATTAGAACTGAAAGTTTTGGTCCCTTAAAAAGTAGTGAGGGAGGTATTATAGAGGGTGATGAGGAGAAAGCAAACCTATTATACAATTTTTTTCTCCACTGTATTTACCGAGGAAAATTACCTTCATGTTGATAAGCAGAGGGATGAGGTGAACTCCACCTTAAATGTTTCTTGTCTAACCCAGGAAGAAGTACAGCTCTGTCTTAAAAAGATTAAAATAGACAAATCCCCAGGTCCTGATGGTATACACCCCTGTGCCCTAACTTAGGGAATTAAGTAATGTGATAGACAGACCCCAATTTTAAATATTTATCGACTGTATAACAATGGATTGGAGCATAGCAAATGTGGTGTCAATGTGCAAAAAATGGACAAAAAGTGATCCTGGAAACTATAGGCCGGTAATGTAACCTCTGTTTTAGGTAAAATGTTTGAAGCTGCTCTAAGAGCTGCTATACTGGAGTATCTCACTGAAAATAAATGTATAACTTCGTTCCAGCATGGGTTTATAAAGGATCGGTACTGTCAAACTAATCTCATCAGCTTCTATGAGGAGGTCAGTTCTACACTGGATCAGGCTGAGGCATTGGATGTCATATATCTAGATTTTTCAAAAGCATTTGATATGGTGCCACATAAAAGGTTGGTAAATAAAATGAGAATGCTTGGACTGGGGGAAAATGTGGGTAAGTAACTGGCTCAGTGATAGAAAACAAAGGGTGGTGATTAATAGTACATACTCAGACTGGATCCCTGTTACTAGTGGGATGCCAGTATCAGGCCCTATTCTCTATAATATATTCATTAACAATCTTACACATGGATTGCACAGTAGAATATCAATCTTTGCAGATGATACTAAGCTCTGTAAAGTAATCAACACAATAGAGGATAATGTTTTATTACAAATGGATTTGGATAAGTTGGAAGCCTGGGTAGAGAAGTGGCAGATAAGGTTTAACACAGATAAATACAAGGTTATGCACCTGGGAAGCAAAAATCCATTCCATGTTTACTTGTTAAATGGAAAAATGCAGGTAAAAAGTGACATAAAGAAGGGCAGTTGACAGTAAACTTAATTGTAGCAGCCAGTGTCAAGCAGCAGCTTCCAAGGCAAACAGGATCATGGAGTGTATTAAAAGGGACATAGAAGCACGCAATGAGAACATCATTCTCTCATTATACAAGTCACTGGTCAGTCTACACATGGAATATTGTGTACAATTTAGGGCACCAGTGCACAGGAAAAGACATTGCAGAGCTTGAACATGTTTAAAGGCGGGCAACAAAAATAATAAAAGGACTGGGTGGAATACAATACCCAGAAAGATTAGCCAGATTAGGGTTATTTAGTTTAGAGGAAAGACATCTTCGGGGGAACATAATAAATATGTATAAATATAATTAAGGTCAATATAGAGATCTCTCCCAAGATTTATTTATACCGAGAACTGTATCTAGAACAAGGGGGCATCCTCTACGTCTTGAGGAAAGAAAGTTTCTGCATAAACATAGAAAGGGATTATTTACTGTAAGAGCAGAGAGACTGTGTAACTCTCTGCCAGAGGGACTTGTCATGGTGAATTCACTAACAGAGTTCAAAAAGGGTCTGGATGTATTTCTAGAGAGTAATAATATAACAAGTTATAGTGATGAGGATTCTGGAGAAGGTTCACTGATCCAGGGGTTTATTCTGAATGCCAGATTGAAGACGCTAAGGAATTTTCCCCTAAAATGAGGACAGTTGGCTTCTACCTCATTGCGGTTTTAGCCTTCCTCTGGATCAACTCTATAGCACCATAGGCTGAACTGGATGGACTTTTGTCTTACAAACCTTACAAATTATGTAACTATGTAACAAGGATGGTTTGACAGCAGTCCTATTTAAAATTAAAAATACTAAACCCATTATAATATAAAGATGAGTGAACCCAAGGACAAGCCACCTCTCTATATACATATTTTTGTTGATGACGAGTACTCTAGTCTGCGGTACTACCCATCATAATGAAGTTTTATAACATAAAGCTACTTTTTAGAGGAGTTCACTAAATAAGCAAACCCACTTTCATATACGGTATCATAATAAATATCTAATCTCATAGACAGAAGTCCTGTCTTAACAATGCTCATCTTCTGGGTAAAGTGGAGCATGATTAGAAAAGTGATTCTCAGACAATGTATGATTTAAATAAATACTGTGTAATGCCTAATTTCTCCTGTAATGGTGCTGCAGAGAAATTCTACATTTACTAACAGATTTCCACGCAGATTACAGCTGATTGCTGGGGACCCCAAGAGGGGATACTTTGGGTGACTTGTATGAACATGCATTAGTTTTCTGGTGTGCTTTGTGCCAAAAGACCTGTTGTAGCCATGTGCGACAGATGAATGAACGGTGGTATGGCAAAATCTGACGCATGCTGCGCCAGACCCGAACTTTTGTGTGTGCACATTCTGTGGGGGGAGTGTCATGCTAGATTTGTCCGACATACCACATTTATAAATGTATCATGCCAAAATGTGTCTTGAATGTGCCAGACTAATCCATACCAATTTCATAGAAGCTGAGACAAATTTTGGCACATTCCCACTTTATGCGACACCTTCATACATACTGCCGACTGTCGAGATGGCGCCACTTTTCATACATGTCCCCATGTGATTAATCCATTGTCAAAATAGCCTTCTAATAAGTAGTGATTGTCATATGTTGAGAACCCCTTCAAACATAACTGCATAGTGGAAGCCATAGTTGAAGACAACAGATACAGTAATAGTGTCATTTCTGGGTCTTTAGATGTTCTGGTTTCTGAACTCTAAGGGCAACATGTCCCAACACGCCAACGCATGTTTTTTGTTCTATTTTGTAGCAACCCCACTTTTTAGGCCATATTCTTGTTGTAATTGGACTGTCATACACCATTTACATTATATGCCGGGAACGACACTTTGTAATGCGCCTAAATATGGTGCACTGTGCGCCCCTGTCGCAAAATGCGCCTATTGAGGCGCCTTACATATGTTATTGGGCAATGACCCTCGATAGACGCATACCATATACTACCAATGATATGCTATGTGCCGAGTGTTGAGCAATGCGCCCTTTTTTGATGCAAGGCACCCTTTTTTGATATGATGCCCCCTTTTTTTGATACGATGCGCCTTTTTTGATGCAATGTGCCCTTTTTTGATACAATGCGCCCTTTTTTGATCCAATGCCCCCTTTTTTGATACAATGCCCCCTTTTTTGATGCAATGTGCCCTTTTTTGATACGATGTGCCATTTTAGGCGCATTAAGTAATCTATGCAAGGTATACCTGATGCCAATTTTTAGAAAGTATCGGACTTTCAGGCGCACTTTACACTGATTGAATGCGCCTAAAACTGGCATAGATACGCCACTTTTCGGACATGTCGCCCTAAGATTTTTTATTGAAGATTAAGTGGGGGGGTCTATGGCTCTCCACAGAATCCCTTTGGATCCTTATAGTTTTTTATAGCTTTATTTGAGAAAAGGAACAATAAATTGGGATGCAACTCTATGGTCTACTTCAACTAGTCTTATTGAAGCCTAAAGAAATTCATGAGAGTCAGAGGGGAACAATGCTTTTCAAAGCACCAAATCTCTGGTGTCCTAGCCATTTGTTGGTACTACAACTTCCACTCTTAACTCAATGAGCACTGAATTTAAATGTGTAATTTGCAAGGGGATTATCTTTTTATTAAACGCTGGAGATGAAAAAACAATCTCTTTATATTTTGATGTTTCTCATAGATTCCTATAGAATGGATGCAAAGGATTTGCAATTTTCTAGCTTAAAGCCCTTTTGCAATTGGTTTGTGTTAACCGAATCATTTAGTATGGCAGCTATTACCTAATTTGTGTGTGTCTAGAGCTAATTCTACAGCAACGGGCTGGGCCATGCCGCCTTTGCTGTGATTGGCTGCTTGCATTTAGTTCAACTCCCTTGTCGGGTCACGCCCCCTGTGCTGTGATTGGCTATCCTGCTCTCTCTGTGATCACTCCCTTCTAAACTGTGTGAGACTGGCTGCTTGTGTTAGCTGCTGGCTGTGTTCTCATTGTCTTCCCCTCACTCCCCGCGGAGGTTTGTGAATCATGATGCCTGTGCTTGTCTCTTCTTCTCTCACAGTGATAGCTCTATGTGAAGGATCTGGGACATTACTCAGTCCCTTTAGCTGCCCCTCACCCATATAACACAGTCTAATACACTCTGCTCCTCCCACCCATATAACACACCCTTGTACACTCGCTTGCAGTTTACATTTCTCACATTTGTTTCATCATTTCAGGCTGTATGTATAACTGTTTACACCAATGCAGGTGTTCTGGTTACAAGGAGCTTGTGCAGCCTGGGAGGGAGGTGACAGCTCTGCAGGCATGAGAACTGACCATTGCAGGAGGTCTGCAAATCTGTGACATTCTCTCCCCACACTGCTTACACAGAATGATGATGATGACTCAGGAGGGAGCAGCGATTGGGTGTGATGATGTCACTACTCTTCAGTGAGGGAAGACATGCCTACTGGGAGGAGAGACATGTCTACAGGGAGGAAGGTCCTTGGATTTGAAACTGTAAGCCAGAGAGAAAGCACAAAATGCCTGCGAAAGCCTGTAGTGAGAAAACCCCTTTAAATTTACATTGTGATCTGATGGATCTGTCCTTAATTTCCATGAATAAACTGTAGAACTAATCTCTAGTGAAAACAAGCCCTAAAGGATACAAAATATTTTAAACACTTTTTGACATAGTTAAATAGTTTGTGCGGCAGAAAAAAGACAGACATGCATTCATCCATTTCAGCCTATTGTCCTATAGTGTTGATCCAGAGGAAGACAAAAACCACATGAGGTCAAAGCCAATTGTCCTCATTTTGAAGGAAAAAATTCCTTCCTGACTCCAATCTCGCAGTCAGAATAAATCCATGGATGAGCGACCCTTTTCCAGAATCCCAGTTACTATAACCTGTTATATTATTGTACTCTAGAAATGAATTCAGACCTTTTTTGAACTCTGTAAGTGAATTTACCATGACAAGATCCTCTGGCAGAGAGTTCCCCAGTCTCACTGCTCTTACAGTAAAGAATCCCTTTCTATGTTTATGTAGAAACCTTCTTTCCTCAAGACGTAGAAGATGCCCCTTGTTCTAGATGCAATCGTGGGTATAAATAGATCTTTGGAGAGATCTCTATATTGATCTTTAATATATTTATGCATATTTATTATGTCCCTCCAAAGCTGTCTTTTCTCTAAACTAAATAACCCTAACCTTGCTAATCTTTCTGGGTATTGCAGTCCACCCAGTCCTTTTATTGTTTTTGTTGCCCGCCTTTGAGCCTGTTCAAGCTCTACAATGTCTTTCCTGTGCACGGATGCCCTAAACTGTACACACTATTCTATGTGTGGTCTGACCAGTGACTTGTATAATGGAAGAATAATGTTCCCATCATGTGCCTCTATGCCCCTTTTAATACACCCCATGATCCTATTTGCCTTGGCAGCTGCTGCCTGACACTGGCTGCTACAGTTAAGTTTACTGTCCACCAGGATTCCCAAGTCCTTCTCCATGTCACTTTTACCCAGCGTTTTTCCATTTAACATGTAATAATGTAATGAATTTGTCCTCTCCATGTGCATAACCTTGTATTTATCTGTGTTAAACCTCATCTGCCGCATCTCTGCCCAGGCCTCCAACTTATCCAGATCCCTTTGTAATATAACATTATCCTCTATTGTGTTGATTACTTTAAAGAGCTTAGTATCATCTGCAAAGATTGATATTCTCCTGTGCAATACTTGTGTAAGGTCATTAATGAATATATTAAAGAGGATAGGGCCCAATACTGACCTCTGTGGCAACCCACTAGTAACAGGGATCCAGTCTGGGTATGTACCATTAATCACCACCCTTTGTTTTCTATCAGTGAGCCAGTTTCTTACCCACTTGCACACATTTTCCCCCAGTCCAAGCATTCTCATTTTACTTACCAACCTTTTAAGTGACACCGTATCAAATGCTTTAGAAAAATCTAGATATATAAAATCCAATGCCTCATCCCGATCCAGTCTAGAACTAACTTCCTCATAGAAGTTGATGAGATTAGTCTGACAGGACCGATCCTTCATAAACCCATGCTGGAACGGCGTTATACATTTATTTTCAGTGAGATAGTCCAGGATAGCATCTATGAGAAAACCTTCAAACATTTTACCTTCAACAGAGGTTAAACTTAAACTCCCCTGTAGTTGTCATGGTAATGTCGTTGTTTTTGATTGGTGGCATTTACAGTACAGACCAAAAGTTTGGACACACCTTCTCATTCCAACAGTTTTCTGTATTTTCATGACTGTAAAAATGGTAGAATCAAAAACAACAATTGGTTTTGCACATGGAAAAACTTTGTTTGAAAAAACAAATGCACACTGGTGTGGCAGCAATTCATATAGACATTTCAAATTCAAAAAACAGTGGCACATTATGGACTAAGGAAACCGTCAAATGGGACATAGGAAATTTGGAAAAAGCATTACTGCTAACTAGGATACATGAAAAAAATTGAGGTTCTCAGTTCACACTTTTGGCCAAAAATGCTTAAGCCCACCTCCCAATCATCAAGGGGACCTCAAGTGCAGGTGGGTCCTACGCGATTGTTACCTCTATTGGGTCCTGTTCAGACCTGCATACTTTAGGGAGCGAAGATACCTGCTTCAAAGAACACTGCACTGATTATATGTAGGGAGGAGTGGTAGTCTCCATTTTGGTGTTTGCATCCCACCCACTTCCCCAGGTTTTAAATCAGTGCAGTGTTCTTTGAAGCAGGTATCTTCGCTCCCTAAAGTATGCAGGTCTGAACAGGACCCAATAGAGGTAACAATAGCGTAGGACCCACCTGCACTTGAGGTCCCCTTGATGATTGGGAGGTGGGCTTAAGCATTTTTGGCCAAAAGTGTGAACTGAGAACCTCAATTTTTTTCATGTATCCTAGTTAGCAGTAATGCTTTTTCCAAATTTCCTATGTCCCATTTGACGGTTTCCTTAGTCCATAATGTGCCACTGTTTTTTGAATTTGAAATGTCTATATGAATTGCTGCCACACCAGTGTGCATTTGTTTTTTCAAACAAAGTTTTTCCATGTGCAAAACCAATTGTTGTTTTTGATTATATGTAGGGAGGAGTGGTAGTCTCCATTTTGGTGTTTGCATCCCACCCACTTCCCCAGGTTTTAAATCAGTGCAGTGTTCTTTGAAGCAGGTATCTTCGCTCCCTAAAGTATGCAGGTCTGAACAGGACCCAATAGAGGTAACAATAGCGTAGGACCCACCTGCACTTGAGGTCCCCTTGATGATTGGGAGGTGGGCTTAAGCATTTTTGGCCAAAAGTGTGAACTGAGAACCTCAATTTTTTTCATGTATCCTAGTTAGCAGTAATGCTTTTTCCAAATTTCCTATGTCCCATTTGACGGTTTCCTTAGTCCATAATGTGCCACTGTTTTTTGAATTTGAAATGTCTATAAAAATGGTAGATTCACAATGAAGGCATCAAAACTATGAATTAACACCTGGAATTTTATAGTTAACAAAAAAGTGTGAAACAACTGAAAATATGTCTTATATTCTAGGTTCTTCAAAGTAGCCACCATTTGCTTTGATTACTGCTTTGCATACTCTTGGCATTCTCTTGATGAGCTTCAAGAGGTAGTTACCTGAAATGGTTTTCACTTCACAGCTGTGTCCTGCTACACAGCTGATAGTCCTACTGAATGGACTGTTAGAATTTCTATTATGGCAAGAAAAAAGCAGCTAGGTACAGAAAAACGAGTGGCCATCATTACTTTAAGAAATGAAAGTCAGTCCGAAAAATTGGGGAAACTTTGAAAATGTCCCCAAGTGCAGTGTCAAAAACCATCAAGCGCTACAAAGAAACTGGCTCACATGAGGACCGCCCCAGGAAAGGACGACCAAGAGTCACCTCTGCTGAGGAGGATAAGTTCATCCAAGTCACCAGCCTCAGAAATCGTAGGTTAACAGCAGCTTAGATTAGAGACCAGGTCAATGCCACACAGAGTTCTAGCAGCAGACACATCTCTACAACAACTGTTAAGAGGAGACTTTGGGCGGCAGGCCTTCATGGTAAAATAGCTGCTAGGAAGCCACTGCTAAGGACAGGCAACAAGCAGAAGAGACTTGTTTGGGCTAAAGAACACAAGGAATGGACATTAGACCAGTGGAAATCTGTGCTTTGGTCTGATGAGTCCAAATTTGAGATGTTTGGTTCCAACCACCGTGTCTTTGTGCGACGCAGAAAAGGTGAACGAATGGACTCTACATGCCTGGTTCCCACCGTGAAGCATGGAGGAGGAGGTGTGATGTTGTGGGGGTGTTTTGCTGGTGACACTGTGGGGATTTATTCAAAATTGAAGGAATACTGAACCAGCATGGTTACCACAGCATCTTGCAGCGGCATGCTATTCCATCCGGTTTGCGTTTAGTTGGACCATCGTTTATTTTTCAACAGGACAATGACCCCAAACACCTCCAGACTGTGTAAGGGCTATTTGACCAAGAAGGAGAGTGATGGGGTGCTACGCCAGATGATCTGGCCTCCACAGTCACCAGACCTGAACCCAATCGAGATGGTTTGGGGTGAGCTGGACCGCAGAGTGAAGGCAAAATGGCCAACAAGTGTTAAGCATCTCGGGGAACTCCTTCAAGACTGTTGGAGACCATTTCAGGAGACTACCTCTTGAAGCTCATCAAGAGAATGCCAAGAGTGTGCAAAGCAGTAATCAAAGCAAAAGGTGGCCACTTTGAAGAAGCTAGAATATAAGACATATTTTCAATTGTTTCACACTTTTTTGTTGAGTACATGATTCCACATGTGTTAATTCATAGTTTTGATGCCTTCAGTGTGAATCTACAATTTTTATAGTCATGAAAATACAGAAAACTGTTGGAATGAGAAGGTGTGTCCAAAATTTTGGTCTGTACTGTATGTGCTGAGACCTCCAACAGTCTCTGAAATGAAGGGGCAGAAGCACTCACGGATCTGCGCACCTTTTTTTATGATCAGCTTCCTTGGAGATCCTATTGTGATGTAAACATATAAAGAATGTTTATGAGATTTTCCATAAATCTGTATACAGATTACTTTTCTCTCTCCAATGAGCACCAATTAGAAATGAGGGGTACAGGGCTCTTCTGAGCAATTCTGCTTCTTCATTTTAGCAAGCATTAGTTCTCTTAGCAACTGAACCCCCAACATTAAAACCCATGTCACTCTAACAATTACTGTTGACAAATCAACTTGCTTAAAATGGCTGTCTAACGAAGACAATCGTTATGCCCTATTAGGGCATATAGGTGTTGTAAAGTGGGGGTCCACCCTCTATGGTAGTGTCTGCTGCAGGGATAACTCTTGGCTGGCCACTGCTTTCCTTGACAAAAGAGCGTTCATGTAACTGGCGCTAATTGCCATTACTGCTGCATACGAGTAATGTTTTCTATCAGTGGTGGTCTTAGACCCCAGATACCCACCATTAAAAACTCCTGCTATGTCAATGTAACAGTTACTGTTGACCATCAACTTGCTTAAAATAGTTGTCTAATGTAGGCAGACTCTGTCTTTATGCCTTATTAGAGCATGTGGGTATTGTAAAGTGGGGTTGACCGTCTATGTTACTCTGTGATTTTGTCTGCTGAAGGGAAAATACCTGGATGGGCACTGCTTTCCCTGACAGAAAAGGTTGTATGTAAGGGGTGCCAAGAGTAGACAAGGCAGAGATCAGCTAATCTCTATCATGGTTGTGTGCTAGAAAGGATTGTCTCTGATGTGCCAACCACACTAAAGTATTGCTCCATTTAAATTCTTTTACCCAATGGGGATCCAGGACAACTATAATACATCCAGAGATTCTTAAGGATGGGTTTATATTTTAGTTGAATTTCCCACTTAACACCCATCTTGAGCCTCTGCAAACCTGATGTCAGATTGGTCTGGAGAGCTGAATGAGAGTGTATAAAACATTTGCCCAGACTTCTGTAGCTCATTTTGTCATAAAAGTTTAACTTAAAGAGGTTGTTCTGGTGGCACCACCCTGTCCTCTGTGCCACAAAAAAAGCCTGAACTAGCCATGATAATGGAATAGTGCCTTTGGGAACAGCATACAATGACATTACATAATGGCAATATGGTATATGACCACAGATAATGTGACTACTACATGCTTAACCAGTATGGTCACTGATACAGGAAGTCATTTATAGCTAGGGGAAGAATACGTCAGAATATGGAGATTAAGATATAAGGGGTAAATTAACAAGAACAGGGAACAAATAATTTAATATTTCTAGATTCCAAGCAAGTAGTTTAGTTAACAGAATTTTACTTGTACCTAAGTGGCAACAAGTGGTTCTTCCAGGACTACATCTATACGGGCATAAATAAAGATATGGGGACAAAAAAAACCAGCATATGATGTAGATATAAGCTTAGGAGACCCTCTCGTTTACTTCAAAGGGACAGTCAGAAGTCACATAGGTGTGGAAGCCCAGTGTGATATTCATAACAAGAGCAGACATACTATATGTGTGAACTGTGCAACTGGCTAAGTAGGGAAGAGGGCCATTCACTGTCACCTTAAAAGCAAATTGATAGAGCTCCTAATGTTTGTTAAATTGCATGAAAAGGATTGAGGTAATGAAATTCAAAGTTCATAGCAAATAGTGGATTGTAGTATGTAAGAAATTATTGGATAGCAAGGAGCCTGTATACTGTCCCTAAATAAGAGCCCTCTGCTTTCTGCTCTTGATCCACACCATGCTAAATGCAGACGGTTTATGTTTTACATCATCACAAATGAGTAAAATGGTGTGTGAGCATGGTACAAATAGCAGATCAAAATGTGTACTCTGTGTAAAGCAGTATTTTAGAAAGTATATAAATAGAAGTTAGAAGGATTGACAGATTTCTATGTCCTCATTTTGTGTTGTGCTTGTATTTTGCAGGGGATGTTCGTGTTGGGATTACCTTACGCAATTCTTCATGGTGGATATCTGGGACTGTTCCTCATTATTTTTGCTGCAGTTGTGTGTTGCTACACTGGAAAGATTCTTATTGCTTGCTTGTATGAAGAGAATGAAGACGGAGAGACTGTGAGAGTGAGGGACTCATATGTGGACATTGCCAATGCCTGCTGCGCACCAAGGTTTCCTAAGCTTGGGGGAAGGATTGTTAATGTGGCTCAAATTATCGAACTGGTCATGACGTGCATCCTTTATGTGGTGGTCAGTGGAAACTTGATGTACAACAGCTTCCCAACCCTACCAATTTCTCAGAAGTCCTGGTCAATCATAGCCACTGCTGCGCTTCTACCATGTGCATTCCTCAAAAACCTTAAGTCTGTATCCAAGTTCAGTTTACTTTGCACCATAGCTCATTTTGTCATTAACGTCTTAGTGATTGCCTATTGTCTGTCTAGAGCCAGAGACTGGGCTTGGGACAAAGTGAAGTTTTACATAGATGTAAAGAAGTTCCCCATCTCCATTGGCATCATCGTGTTCAGCTACACGTCTCAGATCTTCCTGCCTTCGCTGGAGGGCAATATGCAGCAGCCCAGCGAGTTCCACTGCATGATGAACTGGACGCACATCGCAGCCTGCGTGCTCAAGGGCCTCTTCGCGCTCGTCGCCTACCTCACCTGGGCCGACGAGACCAAGGAGGTCATAACAGACAACCTACCCTCAACTATCAGGGCAGTGGTCAATATCTTCTTGGTGGCCAAAGCCTTGCTGTCTTACCCATTGCCCTTCTTCGCTGCAGTAGAAGTCTTGGAAAGATCTCTTTTCCAGGAAGGAGCCAGGGCATTTTTCCCAAACTGTTATGGGGGAGATGGGAGACTGAAGTCTTGGGGCCTCACCCTCAGATGCGCCCTAGTCGTTCTTACTTTGCTTATGGCCATCTATGTGCCCCACTTTGCTCTTTTGATGGGTCTCACTGGTAGCCTCACAGGAGCTGGTCTTTGCTTCCTGCTTCCAAGCCTCTTCCATCTTAAGCTTTTGTGGAGGAAGCTTCAGTGGCATCATGTATTTTTTGATGTTTCCATTTTTGTCATTGGTTCTATCTGTAGCATTTCTGGATTTATACATTCTCTAGAGGGTCTAATAGAAGCCTTTAAGTACAATATAGAAGATTAATGCAAAGACAGTGAATTTGGCATCAGCATCACTAATAATTATGCATCAGTTTCTACTGACATCCTCATTTTGGCTATACACATTAATGCATTTGCCACCTGATATGGTGCCATCAATACATCGCCTCATTTTGTATTGCTGGAACATCTGATAGTTGAAGAGCTAGAACAGGCTCCTATCATGAATTATGATTACATTTTTATTCCCCCCAAGAAAAGCTTAGACAAATATATCTATATATGAATCAAAGGCAAATGTTTTATTTTTGTTAAATTTATTTAGAGGTAATCTAATTTGGATAAATTATGGTGGATATAAATATATATATATATAAAAATGATCTCAAAGGAAATCTATAGTAAGAGTCCCATGTAAGAAAGGCCTGCATGCAATGTTACTTCTTTGCCCAGCCGTTCATCCAGTCTGCTAGGCACACCACAATGGCACATTGTACCAGGGCACATTATTGTCATTCTTCCAAGCTGGTTTTCATATTTGTTATCATATTGTGACAGTTATTGTAAGGAGTAGAGTATGACTTAAATGTGAGTCCATCAATAGGGCTCTATAAAAATGTCACTCTATCCTGGTTTCCCAAGCACAATTCAATTCTAAATATCACAGTCCACCTTAAAACAGCAGCTGTGAATGCCTATTGAATATTTTATTCCAATATGGGGTTCACTTAGAAGAGCAGATACACACACGGGGTTTGTACAGGGGTGGAGATTCATCATGTGCAGTATTTTCCAAAGTGCAAGGTTTGTTACCTGTGAGTGTGTATGTATGTGTGACGTAACTGTGCTCACAGACAAGTGTATATCCTAAAATTCTATTGTGGTACCTTAATATATACAACAATAAAGAGAGATTCTCATGACTGCGTTGTGTCTTGTACAGTCACCTCACTCAGTTTTGCATTGATTTTCTAGTGAAAATGTTAGGATATAGCTCCACTTTTTATTGGCTGACACGTTGGGTAAGTAACCAGTGGCTTTTATAAGTTCCAGATGCGTTATTCTAAAGCAATGAGGTCGTAGAAAGACTTGCAGCTCATACAATTCTTGGAAATTAAGCATATCAAAAATTTACATACTTTTCATTAGTATTTGGTTACTTCCTGGCTGATGTCTTGAGATGTTGCTTCAGTATTGCCACATAATCTTCCTCATGATGCCATCTATTTTGTGAAATGCACCAGTCCCTCCTGCAGCAAAACAACCCCACAACATGATGCTGCCACCCCCGTGTTTCACAGTTGGGATGGTATTCTTAGGTTTCCAAACTTCTCCCTTTTTCCTCCAAATGTAACAATGGTCATTATGGCCAAATAGTTAAATTTTAGTTTTGTCAAACCACAGGACATGTCTCCAAAAATCTAGGTCTTTTTTCCTGTGTGCATTTGCGAACATGAATCTGGCTTTTATATGTTTCTTTTGGAGTAATGGCTTCTTCCTGGCAGAGTGGCCTTTCAAGCCCATGTTGATACAGCACTCGTTTCACTGTGGATAATGACACAATCTTACCAGCTTCCACCAGCATCTTCACAAGGTCTTTTGCTTTTGTTCTTGGGTTGATATGTACATATTGGACCAAAGCACGTTCATCTCTGAGACACAGAACCTGTCTCCTTCCTGAGCGGTATGATGGCTGGACATTCCCATCTTGTTTGTACTTGCATATAATTGTTTGTACAGATGAACAAGGCACCTTCAGGTATCTGGAAATTGTACCCAAGGATGAACCAGACTTGTGCAAGTCCACAGTTCTCTTCCTGATATCTTGGCTGATTTAAAAAATGTAAAAAAAACATCCACTGGTGTGATTATAATTAACTCAGATGTTGCCAATAAACCTATCAGAAGCTTCCAAAGACATGACATCATCATATGGGCTGTCCCAAATTGTTTAAAGTCATCGTAATTCTAGTGTATGTAAACTATTGACTTTGCAGAAAGAAATTAAAATGCCTTAAAAAATTCCCTCTCTCATTATTCTGGCATTTGGCAAATATAAATAATTTTGGTTCCTTGTTGACCTAAAACGGGTAAAGTTTATTCTAATTTCATGTCAGATAGTGAGAAAAACATGCATATGTGTCTTTTTATATAGTGTATGTAAACTTCTGGTTTCAACTGGTTTCTATTTTCTGATGATCCACCTCTTCGTTCTTGGTTATCTAGGGTTTGTGATTACATCTTATTCACATGACGCAGCTGTGGGATCCGGTCAGTACCCAATGGGATGTATGGCAATAAACATTCACACCCAGCTATAGATATTTTTCTGGTTATCAGAGCTTTTAATAAGGAGAACTAAGTTCCAACCCATTACTTTGGCAGCTGCCATCCGAGCCGAACTTCCGTCACTTATGATGATAAGTAGCTCAGATGTGTTATTTCTGCACCCCATATAGCTACCCCTCTGACTGCACACATCTTTACATACATTTACATTTTGAGCTATGTTTAGGATATATGTGTATCATGAAGTGAGCAAAATCAGGCCTGTTGATTTTCAAACCAATAATTATTCTTGTTTGTAATCTGCTTCCATTATAATTGCTTCATATAAAGGCCAATATTTTCAGTGCTAGACAGAGAACAAAGATGCGCTACCAGGTAAGTGATGTGCACTAAGTGGGCTACACAGCCAGTCTGAGAAAACAGAAAAATCCTCTGCACTCAGTTGATTTAATACATCTTAGACAATTTTTGTTGATCTATTGTAACTGTAAAAATTAAGAAAACCCCTTCAAATAGTATAGGGAAAATATCCTTTTATGTTGTGGAAAATGCACCTTGTAGGGGTTTTTGTGTTTACAGGGGCAACAGCCCAAAGGGGAAAAAACCTTGTGTTATTGTCTGCGTCTAGAACCCTGAAAAAATTTTTTGGGAAATTTTCCTTTTGGGCTTGTTGCTCCATGTCAAAAACACAAATCGTAGATGGGACAAAAACAATGTTTATTAAAAAGCTGAGGAGGAAACAGTTAACACTTCGGGCCACATGTATGAAACTGTTTAGGTCTAAAACATCTTTTCCCCATAAAAACCCAGGGGCAAAAAAAAATGAATTTAAGACCTAAACAGGTCCATACCTTTGGGGGTTTTTCCATGTTAAAAAAAAAATAGGAATTACCTTTCTTCCAAATTGTTTTTCTGAACAAATACTGATGCAAGTCTAAAAAGCAAAATTACCCAAACGTTAAAAGGCGAATCTTACAGCCTTATGAGCTGTTGGATTAGCCAAGCAAGGTTTTTTATCAATTAAAACAGTAGAAAGAGCTATACAACTCATAAAATTTGGTGCAAACACAACAGGAAAATATACAGGTAGACCAAGAAAGGCATCAATGTGTCAGGATAAAAATGCCTTGAAAATTGACAATTCACAGCTAAACAAATGCAAAATGAATGAGTAGAAACCGGAATTAAAGTTTGTGACAGAACTTAGGGTGACTTGTTAAAGGAGGCGCCATTTTTTCGGCATGTTTTTGAGCAAAAATCTGTTGCAGTCGATTATAGATGATGACGTATGCCCCAAACTTGGCTCATTCTGAACCAGACACAACACGTTTGAATGCACCAAAGATGTATCACACCAGATTTGTAGGATTATTTACATGAATCTGTAATCCCAAAAGTGGTGAAAAAACTATCAGTACCAGCCAGACCAAGTCAAAAGTGGTCTAACTGAGGCCAAAGTTGTTGTAGACAAACTAGATGTGCCATTAAGGCAAAAATATGTTATTTCTCAACTTATACCACTAAAAAAAATACAAAAAATTTAGATAATAATCAAACTACATACAATTAAATAATATAAAATTAATATTACATTATACTGTATAATATCCCAAAAATTTAAGTTTTCTCCTATAAAATTTATTTAAAATTATATCATCTAAAATTAATATTAAATAACAAAAATTAATTAAACCAATACAGATTACATAAAACCTGTTCTCATTTGGTTTTTCCGGGTTACGTGTATTTTCGTATTATAAACACATCACATCGGCTGAAATAAAATAAAAGGTGTTAGAATAGCATGTCAGTGACTAGAAACTATGGTAGTGACCTATCATGTGCTGGCTATTGCATAATGTAAAATAAAGGCTGATCCACTGATCTACATTTTGATGAATGAAAGTTAATGTACAATATAAAAGTATTTAAAGAAAAGTATTTTGTAAGATTTTAGAAATATATCAAAATCAGAACTAAATTTTATTAACATAGTAAATTTTACATTAGAAAAGTAACTCTATAGAGAAAAACAGAATCTCATACTGTTCAATGTTTTTCTTTCTATGTCACAATGCTCTCCTTATGTCAATCTCAATCTGTGGTTAGAATGCTGCAAGAGATAGGTCGCTATTACTATCAAAGTTAAAAACTGTTACTTTTGTATTCTGTTACTTTTTCTTTTTCTGAGCTAGTGAAATATTGAGTTGAGTTTCTAATGAAAAATTATGTTAATAATAAAATTTTGTTCTGATTTTTATATTTTTCGTTTTTATCATTTAAATTTTACAAAATACTTTATTTTAGACTGTTAAATTGTACGTTCATTTTCATTCATTAAAAATGTAGGACACTGGGTCAGTAGATCAAAATTTGGCATGCTTTATAAACTGTTAGGAATATGTTTTTAACACAATTTTGTAGTTTTTCCTATATTAAATGAAATGAATATTAATCAGTGGTGCAGTGTTGAAAATTTAATTTTTCTGTTCTCGCCTTTATTTTATACATACAGCAAGAAACGGAGACCAGGTCTTGCTGGGACCATTAGTGAACCATACAAGATCACTACCTAATTTTTATTCCTTACTGCTATTTAAAGGCTTTTCTTTTTAGCCCGCTGTGTTTTGTTTTTTAAACATGTTAATACTATAAAACGGGATTTATGGGAGAAGCTCTATTTGTTTTTATTTTTTATTATTTATTTTTTTATAAAAATGTTGATATATAATTTTTCCCCCTTACTGCCGGGCCGTTTTGGCCTTTCCCGACAGAGCCCTGTTTTTTAAAACCTGCATGTGTCACTTTTTGTGAGAATAACTTTTTGACCTTTTACTAGGTGATTAGAGATTGTTTTCTTGTGAACCCTTGTGCTTTTTAAATTAGAAAGAAATTTTTGGTTTTATACAACCTTTTTTATTTTTGAAAAAAATCAAAATTCATGAAAATTGGAAAAAAAAAAAAATTTTAATTTTTTAAAGTTCAAAAAAATTTTGCGGTAAGACAAAAAGTTATCCCTCAAATTTTGTTTTTAATGGTATCTCATATGTCTCTGTGGTTGGCTCATTTTTTTTTTTTTTTCACAATGGGGCTTAGAATTTAGTAGTTTTTTTAACATTTCAAGAAATTTTTTTTGGGACAGTCCAGTTTGACTTGGTTTCAGGGGGTTTGTTAGTACCCCCATAATAAGCCCCCTTTAAAAAACTAGACCCTTAAAATATTTAAAAAAAATTTAGGAAGTTTGTTACCCCTTTAGGGATTTCACGAAAGGAAAGCAAAGTGGAGGTGAAAATTTTAAATTTCATTTTTGTTTTTGCAGTTTTTAAGTTTTATCCTTATTTATGGAAACGGTAGTTTTGACCAGGGGAAAAGAAATCAACATAAATCCCCGATTCTGCTTTTTTTTGGTTATCCCCTTGTGGCCCTGTGACTTTTTTTGGCTCAAACCCAAGCCCCCGAATAGGAGGGCTCTGGGGTCTCATTTTTATAATGTTTTTTCTTAGGGTCATTTCAGGTCTGCGGATCCCCGAGGTGCTAAAAAATAATAAAAACCCCAAAAAAAACCCCATAAATGGAAATTACCCTTAGAAAATTCCCGGCGTGGTGAAAATATGCCCCCCAGTTGTTTACAAATTTGTTTAGGGTTAGGGTTGAAAATTAAAAAAAAAAATTTTTTTCCAACAATCGCAATTTTTGCGAAAATGTTTTAATTTTGACTGGAATCCTGGAAAAACATCCCAAAAATTTTTTTATGCAATTTTTTCCGTTCGGGGAAAACCCCTAATGGGGTGTAAACGCGTTTGGGACATGGCGGGTGTACAAGGGAGGGAGCCCTTTTTTGGCTTAGGAATGCATTTTTTGGTGGGGGCCCTGTCGCGTTTGAAAACCCCCAAGTACCGAACAGGTGACACCTTCCCAGAAGTCGCCCTTTTGGATTCAACACCCCTCAGAGATCTTCTAGGGGTGTTGAATATTTTAGAGCAAGGGTTCTTGTCTTTTAGCAATTTTGACCAGGAAAATGGGGGGAAAAACGCGTTCCCCCCATTGTTTTTTGGGCTTTATTTTAGTGTTTGAAAGCCATTTCTTTTTTATTTTTCTGTATCGAAGCTGATTATGGGCTGTTTTTTTTGGGGATGAAAGGAGTTTTTTTGGTACCTTTGGGGGGATTGATCTTTTGATCACTTTTTATTCAGGTTTTTGTGAGGCATTTTGAACAAAATACAGGCATAATGGTAGTGTTTTTTTTTTTTTTTTTACAGCAGTCACTGTGCGGTATAAATTACATCCTAGCTTTACTCCATAGGTCAATTTGATTACAACAATACCCAATTTGTATTTTTTTTATGTTTTACTTTTTTTACACAATAAAAAACACTTTTATTCAAAAAGGAAAATATGTTTTTGCATCGCCATAGTCTGAGAGCCATAACTTTTTTATTTTTCTGTGTACAGAACTTTATAGCAGCTTGTTTTTGTGGGATGAGTTGTTGTTTTTATTGGTATCATTTTTGGGGGGACAGAGCTTTTTGATCGCTTTTAAAGGGGTTGTCTCGCTACAAAGAATAACTTTCAAATTGTAGTGAACACAAAATAAAGACATTTTCCAAATATATTGCTTTGTTCATCTGTTTTCCTTAAGGAGATACAAGTGAATTTATGACCTCCCTGGCTGTTTCAGTTCCCTCAGTAACCGACCTGTAAACAATTCTCCCCCCTGCTGTTTGTTCTGTGTGATAGCAGTGAGTGAAGTCATCACACAGGTCTAGGCAGGGTCTGTGCTGCTGGGCAGTAAAAAGCTTGATTTATCTCAAGTAAACAGCACTATAATTAGGGCTTTTGTTTGAGGGATCAGATAAAAAGTCCTGTTAGTAGTTTCAGAAGCTTCTGAGCTAATCTGATCTAATTAGCAACTGAAAACACAGAGCTGGATTCACCATGGAGTTTATGCAAATTTCAGTCAGTCTGAACCAGGAAGTGACAGAGTATTTCATTCATGCAGCCTATGAAACTCTGTAGGGAGACAACTCCTTTAAATCCATTTTTTGGAAGGCAGGGTGAAGAAAAACTGCAATCCTAGTAGTGTTTTTTATTTTTATTTTTAACAGCGCTCGTCGTGCAGTATCCTTGATAAGTTAGTTTTACTCCGTGGGTCGAGACGATTATGGCGATACCCAATTTATATAGTTTTTTTTATGTAGAAGCACTTTTTAAAAAAAGAAAAAAATGGGTTTTTATTGTGTAAAACAATATTTATGCATCGTTTTCTTCTGATAGCCATAACTTTATTTTTTTATATACAGAACTATGTAAGGACTTTTTTTGCGGGATGAACTGATGTTTTAATTGGTACCACTTTGGTATTTATATGAGTTTTTGATCTTTTTTTATTCATTTTTATGTGCTGCGGGATGAACAAGAATCGCAACTCTGTGAGTGTTTTTTTTTTTACAAATGCAGCGATACCAAATATGGATACTTTATTTTTTATCTTTTTTGGGTCAATTGGCATTTTTAAAGGGGAAAAGGGTTTGTGTATGTGTTTTTATTTTATTTTTCGTGTTTGTGTTTTACTTTTTTGAACTTTTTCACAGTTATTTCACTTTGTTCCATAGAGGATTTGTATCAGCGATCTTCAGATCGCTGTTACAAGGCAGACCAGCACACAGCATTGCTGCTGTATACCTGTCTCCATGGTGACTGTCAATCACCATGCCCACTATGCGTTGCGGGCATGGTGATGTCACCAGACAGCTCAAATGCTTTAGTAAAGCATCTGGCTGTCCTGCCTGCCACTTCACTATCGCGACCAAGGTTGCGATAGCGAAGGGTTAATCACTGAGCTCCGGCCGCGGGTGATGCGGCATGATGCCAGCGGTACTATACCACTGGTTCCATGCCGCGCTCTTGCAAGCTCCGCTTGTGAGCTCGCAAGATCGTCATTACGTACCCATACGTCAATTTGCGGGAACCCCTACCTGACCTTGACGAATGGGTATGTCAAATGTCGGTAAGGGGTTAACATTGATTTTATATTATTTTTTATTTTAGATTATATGATTTTATATACATTTTATTTTATTGTTAAATTATTTAGCTGTATATAGTTTGATAATTAACATTAGTTAGCATGGCCTGAGCTGTCAGGGATTCTGTACAGTCTAACACACTAACCATTGTGCTTACAATGCAGCACATTTAGGCTCTGCACCAACATTACCCTGCAATCCACCTACAATGTGCAAAATGTGTGAACCGCAGTATGACAGGTTCATACACACTGGCGCATTCTACACTGCTCTACAGCTATTTAAAACTGGTGTGTCAGCGCCAACGTTCATACATGCTGCCCATAGCTTTTAGACACGTTTCTAAATTTCCTCAATAGAAATTTGTTTGGTGATGATGAAGCCGTTTTTGAGTATTAAAATACATCTTACCACAGAGCACAGAGGGTTACAGCTTTTCTTCAGGAAAGGCAATCAATTTAACATAATGACTAGCAAACAGTCCACATCGCAATCCAACAGAAAATTTATGGTGGAAAAAATTGGTCCATAACAAGTATCCTGCATGCAAAACTGATCTGTCATCGCTCTTTGACGAAGATGGAAGCAGCTCATTGCAGATCGTAGTTTATTATTAGTGAATAACATGAATAACTAATATAAATCTGAGCCTGGAAAAATGTAGGTGTCATAAAAGATTTTTCTCGTTGATGATTTAATAGGATTCATTTGACAGTAACTTCAAATTTTTTTTTTGTACTTCATTGGAAAAAATATTTCATTGATAAAAATCATTTGTGTATGTGAACTTATTTCAGGATGGCAGAATCTTTAGTTGTTAAACTTTGTTTTATGTCGTATCTGTGGTTTGTGAATTTCAAATGAAGTAAAAAATACTGAGTGATTTCCTGTTAGTGCGTTGGTTCCATCATTTTTTTTTTTTTATCAGGGGCTGAACTCCCTTAAACTTGTTCCCTACATCTTGCTAACATACATTAATCAGATAGGCAAGAAGGAAGAGACAGACAGAAATGAGAAGGACTATAAAATAAACCTACGTAGGTTTGTTTGTACCTTATAACTGTGGCGATAGCTCTCTATAGTTGTTGTAGACAATCTGGTAGGATATTTTAATAATTTTTTTGTCATTTATATTATTCAAAAACTTACTTAATTTCTTATTTTAGATCTAATGGAACATTAAATAAAGAAACTACATTTCCTACAGAATCCAGAAGGCTCCAGATCCCAGTCAACTCCTAAATACATTTATTATTATAGATGATGAAAACAGAATAGTATTGCACTTTGGATAAGATGGTACATGATGGCACATGAGGATATTTATGAGGCCCCTTTCACTTCACATTTGTACTCCCAGTTCTAGGTATCCATTGGGATACGATGAGAAACCTATCCCAATGCATAATGAAGTGGGGCTATAACGTGACCATAGAAATCTATAGGGCTAACATAGTTTGAAGAAAGAGCAGCACAGGATATAAATTGCGGGTGCACACCTAACGCACACTTGGACTAAAAAGTACTTAGTTAATCTCAAAAGAAAAATTAGGGGACGCACTTCCAGATTAAAAAAAAAAAAAATGTTTATTTTACTTTGTTAAAAAAGGCTAATTTTTGAGCCAAAACATTGTGTGGGTAAAATAAACATTTTCTTTTGGAAGTGCTTTTTAGGATTTCTGCTGTTACAACCAGAGACTCCAGGATTTATATATTTTCCCTTGCTTGGTTGCTAGAACTAGTATCTATTTTAATAAATGAAGTGGAAGTTATATATTATTATTATTATTATTATTATGCCCAATGCCATTTAGTTAATAACTGTCATTAAATATAATCACAGAAAAAAGGTCCCAGAACGAAGGGGCCAAGACCAGTAATCACGGAGAAATAAACCCTTCTGTCCGTCAATGTACTTATACACAACTTATACTAAGTATGCATTAAAACCAATTATCTAGTATCATACAGTACAGTAACCATATTAGGCAAAGTGCATAATTGGGTATACAGTAATTATCCCAGGTCCAACAATGCCTCTAGTGTGCAGCTGGGATAGTAGAGAAGAATGGTTAGGATTACCTAATCCTAACAATGTCCCTAGTAAATATTTCCCTAGGTGGGATGACCAACCCAAAAAGGGCGACCCTGCAAACTGCACCTTGGATGCCCTTCTTATAACAATTAGGAGATAACTAAAAGGTAACCAAACAATATGAAAAAAATACCCAGATACATTTTCCTAGACTCATCAGTGGATATACATAAAGAAAGGAGGGCTCGAATGGATGCTGAGCACAACCTGGGACGTACGAGTCCTATAAATGCCAGGGCCTTGTGGGTATATATTATAAACTTAGTCGCCTCACCCACAACATATCCAGCCAGAGAGGGCATATTTTTAACAGGAACCACAGCATAAACCATAAACCAACATTGATGGACAGAAGGGTTTAGTAACTGTCATTACCCTGCGTCCGGGGCCAGACTGGGACTAAAAAGAAGCCCTGGCACATACCCCCAGCCCACATACAATATCCACCTCCAAATTTTCTCTTGCATACATTGCCACTTTTCTAAAATAAACAACACTATAAACAAAATCAAGAAAGTAAAAGTGACACAGAGCAACCCCTAATTACAGGGTCAGGGACAGTTGTACATTTGCTTTTACGATCAGGACAAGTGTATGCTGTCACTATACAAGCACCAATATAAGCTACATTACCGCCATATAATGACCACATATTGGTCAGATAATTGGCAATCACTGATCAGCAGTGGTCCTTACCACCACATAACTGTGAATTCAGCACAGATCCAATATAGAAGCAAAGGAACCAATGACATCAAGGGACTCACATGAGAAGTCTTCTCTGATGGAAGTTGTTCTATTTCCCTTTTTTTCTCCATCTGCCCCAGACTGCCAGGACAAGTTCTTCCGGCCAGAACTCATCCCCGCAGAATTCACCACACAAACTTCATAGACTCCTCACCTTTCCAGGACATCTGTACCTATTCCCACCTCTGCACAAACTCTCCATCTATAGCATGCCAAATGGTAATAATGACCCCAATGTGGCCCTAACTGTGAAAGTATCCAGAGATGGCTATGGGGCTCCCAATTGTATACCTAGTTTTAGTCTTATTTTGTATCCCCACATAGTACCCCAAAAAAGGTAGGCAGGCAGATAGACCCTAATTCGGTAGATACATTTTTATCCCCCTCCACCCTTAAGAATTTAGGTAGGTATAAAAGCCCCCTCATTAAGTAGGTAGGTATATAGGTCCCCTTATTAAGTAGAAAGGTGTGAGTAGGTATATAGCCTTTCAGTAGTTAGTTATGTTTATATCCCCCCGCCCCCCCCCCCCAGTAAGTAGGCAGGAATATATGTCCCCCAGTAAGTATGTTGGCATAAAGACCCCTTATTAATTAGGTAGGTAGATAAGCCATACAAAATGTTGATAGGTGTAAACGCCTGATAATATGTAGGTAGATAAGTAAGTATATAGGCAACCCAGTAGGTAAGTAGGTATATAGGTCACTCATTATGTAGGTAGGTAGTTATATAGGTCCCCCAGTATGTAGGCATGTAGGCCCCACATTAAGTAGGTAGATAAGTATAAATGCCCCCTATTATGTAAGTAGGTATATAGGCCCCATATCACATTGGTAGGTATATAGGCTCCATTAATTAGGAAAGTATATAGGCCTGTTATTAAGTAGGTATTGAAGCCCTCCAGTAGGTAGGTCCATATATAAGGCCCCTCAGCAGGAAGGTATAAAGCCACAAGTAGATAAGCAGGCATATAGGCCCCCCAGTAAGCAGGTAGGTATACAGGGCTTCCCCAGTAAGTAGGTATATAAGGTCCACAGTAGGTACATTGGTATGTAGCCCCTAGTAGGTTGGTAGGCATAAAAGACCCTCAATAAGTAGATATAAATGCGTTACAGGAGGTAGGGATATATATATATATATATATATATAATATATATATATATATATACACATATATATATATATACATACAGTATATAGCCCCAGCAGGTAGTCAGGCATGTAGGCCCCTCATTAAGTAGGTAGGTACATAGCCCCTGTTAAGTAGGTAGGTAGTCATAAAGCCACACAGTAGGTAGGTATATAGCCACCCAGTACATAAATAGGTAAATAGGCCCCCCAGTAGGTAGGTATATAGGGTCCCAGTAGGTAGGTATTTAGGCCACCAGTAGGTAGACAGGTATATAGTCCCCTCACTAAGTATGTAGGTAGGTATATTGGCCACCCATCAAGTAGGTAGGTAGTTATATAGGTTCCCCTGTAGGTAGAAAGGTATATAGCTCTACAGTAGGTAGGTAAATAGCCCACCTCATGAAGTAGATAGGTAGATATAGAGGCCCCTGAGTAGGTAGGTATATAGACCTTCAAGTAGGTAGGTACATGGGACCACCCAATTGGTAGGTATATAGCCCAAGAATAAATTTTTGGATTTACCAAAGGCTCAACTGACCCACAATTCAATGTCACACTAGTCACCAACTAAAAAGGGTCTTATCTAAAATATAACTTTTAATATATCATATTAAAAACACCAAATGAAGACCAAACAACACATAAATAAATTGATAGCATACAGATATACCAAACCCATACCCATTCTTGTCCCTAATATCTAATATCCCTAATAGTATCATCCCTTCCTCCCTTAAGCATGCCACCATCACTCCCATCGTAAAGAAACCATCTCTCGACCCCTCCTCTCTGTCCAACTATCGCCCTATCTCACCGCTTCCATTTGCTTCTAAACTCCTCGAACAACACGTTTATCCTCAACTGTCCTCCCATCTGTCCTCCAACTTTCTTCTTGACCCACTGCAATCTGGTTTCTGATCCCATCACTCTACTGAAACCGCCCTAACCAAGGTCACCAATGACCTATTAACCGCTAAAGCCTCACGTCACTATTCGATCCTTCTCCTCTTAGACTTATCCTCTGCCTTTGACACTGTTGACCATTCCCTCCTGCTACAAATCCTCTCCTCCCTCGGCATCACGGACTCAGCCCTTTCCTGGATCTCCTCGTACCTCACTGATCGGATATTCAGCGTCTCTCACTCCCTCCCATATGCTCATGGGAACCTGGAAACAGGTATATAGTGTTACTATCTATTCGTAAACACTGGGGAATTGTTTATTATACATCTGCGGGGCCATTTAAGACATAAAAAGGGAGGCAGAGACAATTTTGCTCTGTATCCCTCTTATCTTGGGTGCCAGCGTACTAGAGGTGCTGCGGGAATTATCGTCATTATACCTGGCAGCACTTGAGCTAAGTATCAGTTCACTTATCTAATTTGGAAGTACATGTGTTGTAGTATATGCGTTGTATATAGCGTATTCTGTTCCCACAGTGAGAAATTTTGAATCCCCTGATGAACCCTAGAATTGTATGGGGGAAACGCGTCGGGATAGCTGGGATTTAAGGTGTCTATACACGCATGTAGTGATATTGTCTGTCATTAAAGCGGAGCCGCTCTTTATCGGGGCGATTACTCCACTGGCAGATAGTGCACAGTATGCTGTATCATCTAGGTATGCAGTGGTAATATATAGGGGTTTAGATATTACATTTTAAATAGTCTAGTAAAAGTTATGTTTTAACAGGGATTATTATTTGCAGTGATATATATCCTCCTCTCGACCTCTCCCTGCTGGTGTCCCCCGGGGGTCAGTCCTGGGTCCCTTACTCTTCTCTGTCTACACTCTTGGTCTGGGTCAGCTCATAGCATCACATGGCTTTCAATACCACCTGTATGCTGATGACACCCAACTTTACATCTCTGGCCCAGACATCAACTCTCTACTGTCCCGGATCCCAGATTGTCGTCCATATCCTCCTTCTTCTCCTCCCGCCTCCTAAAACTTAATATAGAGAAAACTGAATTCATCATCTTCCCACCATCCCACTCCATCCCTCCACCTGATCTCTCTATTACAGTCAACGGCTCCACATTCTCACCAGTCCCGCAAGTCCGCTGCCTTGGGATAACCCTTGACTCCGCTTTGTCCTTCAAACCACATATCCAAATGCTCACCTCTGCCTGCCGCCTCCACCTGAAAAATATTTCGCGAAACCGCTCATTACTAAACCCTGATATTACAAAAATTGTAGACCATGCCCTCGTCATCTCCCGCCTAAATTACTGCAACATCTGCCTCTGTGGCCTCCCAGCTAGCACTCTTGCTCCCCTTCAATCCATCCTCAACTCTGCTGCCCGTCTTAGCTACCTCTCTCCTCGCTACTCCTCTGCCTCTCCCCTCTGTCAATCCCTGCACTGGCTTCCCATTGCCCAGCGAATTCACTTCAAGTTGCTAACCATGACCTTCGCGGACAGGGTTCTCTTTCCCTCTGTGCCAGTTGATTGTCACATACTGTCAGCATTGAACTTGTTTGACTTATGTTATGTTTGTAACCCTCTTGAATGTACAGCGCCCTGGAATCAATGGCGCTCTAAAATAAATAATAATAATAATATCTGAAAAAGGTACAAGTGATTATGGATATCACTGCTAGTGTTAAGATCACCAGATACAATGTCTGTAACAAAGCCCAAAAAGGGCAATAACTCACGGTTTGTTTTCTTCTTACGTCAGGCTCTATACAAAGTTTGTACAGTTTATTATCGTTTATCTGGAAGACATTTTGATATTTTACCATGACTAGTCTTCCCATGTAGAATATGTGCGTACTGTCCTGCAGATTCTCAGGGAAAATTATTTATTTGCAAAACTGGCAAAATGTCTCTTTGGTGTCCAAGACTTACATTTCCTTAGTTATATTCTCACACCACATGCCTTCAGTATGGATCCCATCAAGCTTTGATCTATTTTGGATTGGGTACAGCCGAACTCCCTGAAAGCTTTGCAGAGATTCTTGGGGTTCGCCATTCATTACAGAAAGTTTATCCATAACTTTTCATCCATAGCCAAACCTTTGACAGACCTCATGAAAAAAGGGGCGTATATTAGTCATTGGAAAACTGAAGCCATTTGTACTTTTGAGACCTTGAAGAAATGTTTTACTGAAGACCCTGTTCTGGTTCAACCCGCTCTCTCGCGCCTCTTTATTGTGGAAGTTCACGCTCCCCATTTAGACGTGGGGGCAGTTCTAGTGTAAAGGCCTCCTTTGTTGATTAACCAACACCCTTGTGCCTTTTTCTCATATAAATTTTCCCCTAAGGAGAGAAATTATGACATTGGGAATTGGAAACTTCCCGCCATCAAGTGGGCATTTGAAGAATGGCGTAATTTTTTGGAGTGGGCGAGACATCAGATTACTGTTTTAACTGGCCATATGAATATTATCTCGAATTTGCTTATAGAATGAATCTCAGACAGGCTAGGTGGGGCCTTTTTTTTTTAACCAGGTTTGACTTTGTTACTTACAGATCTGACTCCAAAACATTAAAGCTGATGCATTGTCCCATAGCTTCTGCACCACTTAATCTCCTTAATTACAGCCCAAACCCATTCTTGCTACAGGTGTTGTAGTCTCAGCAGTTTCTCCTGACCTTGCCAGTTACATTGGACAACTTCAGCATTTGACTCCTCCTTCTGCTCCCATTGGGAAGTTATTTGTACCGTCACAATTTAGATTTCGGCTTTGCAATGAGTTGCACAATTCTGTTCTAGGAATAGAGAGAACTAAAAGACTTATTTCTTGCTCCTACTGGTGGCTGTCCATGCTCCGAGCTGTTACCGCCAACGCAGGGTCATTCCTAGGCTAAACTGGATTTCGCCCCCCCCCTTCTCGTAACATAATGCGCCATGATGCGACACAGTGCATCACCATCAACCAAATATACAAAAAGCTTTAACACAATGTGCTATGTATAAAACTACTAAATAATAGTCATACAGTTACCAAATAACACTTCTACACATAACCAGAATTCCAGGCTAATATTACCAATATCCTACTAAGACCAGATATCACCAGCACATAGGGCGACATATATGAACGGGCTTTTCGCCTGTTTTTAGAAGTAAACTGCGCCTCCCGGCCCAAATCCCCCTGTCGGACGCAGGGATGCGGTGTTAGGAGCAGCGTTCGCCACTTTCAGCTGCGCCCCGCATGGCGGGCAATGGGAGCGGTGTGGGCGCGGTGTAGGCGTTCCGGGGCGGGACGCGGCGCGCTCGACAACTCCGAGGCATGTACGATGGCGGCTCGCCAAAGCGCGGCGCATTGCAGCGCTCGGCAGCTCCGACAGGCAGACCTAGTTTATTTTGGTCTAAATGCTCCGGTGGCGGCCAAGTAAAGCAAGAACGGAACATGCGAGGAAACATACAGAAGATCGCAAGAGAAATCTCGGCGCTCCGCTCCGTGCAGCATGAAGTATGATTAAAAAAAAAATCGCCTTTATAAAGGCGGAAAACATTGTCAGAAAAGAGCTCAACCTCAAAAAAAAAAAAAAAATATAAAAAAAAAAAATCACTTTCCAAAAATCTAGAACGGCGCAATATCAGGAATGAGGATATTGGAAATTTCCGGGAACTACAGTCATTCAAATTCTGAAAGCTATTCTCATTGGTCGGTATAAACCAGCCAATCAGAATAGGAGCGACAGTGAACCATTAAAACCTATGGAGAACTATTGACCAATCAGAATCAAAGGCGGGACAGTTCAAAATACAGTCAAAATGCAGAAAAGAGCTGATTGGCTGAGCTAGCGGGGGCTTAGCTATCTCGGACAATCAGAATAGGAGCGACAGGGACCCATTATAACCTATGGAGAAGTTTGAACCAATCAAAATCAAAGGCGGGACAGTTCAAAATACAGTAAAAATGCTGAAAAGAGCTGATTGGCTGAGCTAGCGGGGGCTTGGCTATCCCAGCCAATCAGAGCGCGAGCTACTTCTCCCATTATAGTCTATGGAGAGATGGGCGCAATGCAATCTCGGCGCTCAGCGCTGTGCGGCATGGAGTATGAATAAAAAAAATTTTTTATTAGTTGTAAAATATCCTCTGAAAAAGAGCTCAAACATTCTATAAACATAAATCAATTCTATCCCGAACAACGCGTTTGTCGCCGAGACCGGCGCTACATCGGGAATTGCAAAAGAGAGAATTGCCGGGAAATACAGTAATTCAAATTCTGTAAGCTATTCTCATTGGTCGCCATAAACCAGCCAATCAGAATAGGAGCGACAGAGACCCGTTATAAGCTATGGAGGAGAATTGACCAATCAGAATATGAGCGACAAAGACCCATTATAAGCTATGGAGGAGAATTGACCAATCAGAATAGGAGCGACAAAGACCCATTATAAGCTATGGAGGAGAATTGACCAATCAGAATAGGAGCGACAAAGACCCATTATATCCTATGGAGAAGTTTTGACCAATCAAAATCAAAGGCGGGACAGTTCAAAATACAGTAAAAATACAGAAAAGAGCTGATTGGTTGAGCTAGTGGTGGCTTGCTTATCCCAGCCAATCAGAGCGCGAGCTACTTATCCCATTGTAGTCTATGGAGAGATCGGCGCAATGCAATCTCGGCACTCAGCGCCGTGCGGCATGGAGTATAATAAAAAAAAATCATTTTTATTAAGTGTAAAACATTATCAGATAAAGAGCTGAAACCTTCTCTAAAAATAAATCAGGTAAATCCCTAACAACGCGTTTGTCGCCGAGACCGGCGCTACATCAGGAATTGCAATAGAGAGACTTGCCGGGAAATACAGTAATTCAAATTGTTTAAGCTCTTCTCATTGGTCGCCATAAACCAGCCAATCAGAATAGGAGCGACAGTGGCCCATTCTAACCTATGGAGAAAAATTGACCAATCATATTCAAAGGCGGGACAGTTCAAAAGACAGTAAAAAGGCAGAAAAGAGCTGATTGGTTGAAGCGGCGGGGGGCTCGTCCAGCTTAGCCAATCAGAGCGCGAGCTACTTTCTCATAGAGTTCTATGGGAAAAGAAATGCAGAGCGAGCTCTGTTTGTGATTGGCTAAGTTAAAAGAGGCGCAGTTATTTGGACCAATGGGAGAGCAAGCGACGCTCCTATGGGTTTTCTAATGCAATCTGAAATAAAAATGTACATGGCCGAAATCAAATGATAAGGCTACAGAAGTTGTCCCGATGTGTATATAAAAAGAATAATAATATTGGGGTAAAGAAAAAAAAAATATTAAATCAATAAAATCATGTTTATGTCTTTAATTTCGTTACACCCTCATACTATTGATCCTTGGCTAACGAAAATAAAGAAATCTGATTTTATTGAATTAATATTCTTTTTATATTTAACCCCCATTATTATTATTCATTTTATATACACATCGGGACAACTTCGGCAGTATTATCATTTGATTTCGGCCATGTACAGTTTTATTTCAGATTGCATTAGAAAACCCATAGGAGCGTCGCTCGCTCTCCCATTGGTCCAAATAACCCCCCTTTTTTGACTTAGCCAATCACAAACAGAGCTCGCTCTGCATTTCTTTTCCCATAGAACTCTATGAGAAAGTAGCTCGCGCTCTGATTGGCTAAGCTGGACGAGCCCCCGCCGCTTCAACCAATCAGCTCTTTTCTGCCTTTTTACTGTCTTTTGAACTGTCCCGCCTTTAAATATGATTGGTAAATATTTCTCCATAGGTTAGAATGGGCCACTGTCGCTCCTATTCTGATTGGCTGGTTTATGGCGACCAATGAGAAGAGCTACTGTATTTCCCGGCAAGTATCTCTATTGCAATTCCCTATGTAGCGCCGGTCTGGGCGACAAACGCGTTGTTCGGGATTTAACTGCTTTATTTTTAGAGAAGGTTTCAGCTCTTTATCTGATAATGATTTACACTTAATAAAAATGAGTTTTTTATTCATACTCCATGCCGCACGGCACTGAGCACCGAGATTGCATTGCGCCGATCTCTCCATAGACTACAATGGGAGAAGTAGCTCGCGCTCTGATTGGCTGGGATAGGCAAGCGATCGCTAGCTCAGCCAATCAGCTTTTTTTTGTATTGTTACTGTCTTTTGAACTGTCCCGCCTTTGATTTTGATTGGTCAAAACTTCTCCATAGCTTATAATGGGTCTTTGTCGCTCCTATTCTGATTGGTCAATACTCCTCCATAGGATATAATGGGTCTTTGTCACTCCTATTCTGATTGGCTGGTTTATGGCAACCAATCAGAATAGCTTACAGAATTTGAATTACTGTATTTCCCGGCAAATCTCTCTATTGCAATTCCCGATGTAGCGTCGGTCTCGGCGACAAACGCGTTGTTCGGGATTGAATTGATCTATGTTTATAGAATGTTTGAGCTCTTTTTCAGAGAATATTTTACATTTAATAAAAATGTTTTTTTTTATTCATAATCCATGCCGCACAGCGCTGAGAGCCGAGATTGCATTGCGCCCATCTCTCCTTAGACTACAATGGGAGAAGTAGCTCGCGCTCTGATTGGCTGGGATAGCCAAGCCCCCGCTAGCTCAACCAATCAGCTCTTTTCAGCATTTTTACTGTATTTTGAACTGTCCCGCCTTTGATTTTGATTGGTTCTAACTTCTCCATAGGCTATAATGTGTAACTGTCGCTCCTATTCTGATTGGCCGAGATAGCCAAGCCCCCGCTAACTCAGCCAATCAGCTCTTTTCTTCATTTTTACTGTATTTTGAACTGTCCCGCCTTTGATTCTGATTGGTCAATAGTTCTCCATAGGTTTTAATGGTTCACTGTCGCTCCTATTCTGATTGGCCGGTTTCTGCCAACCAATGAGAATAGCTTTCAGAATTTGAATTACTGTATTTCCCGGCAATTTCCAATATCGGAATTCTTGATGTAGCGCAGTTCTAGATTTTTGGAAAGTGATTTTTTTTATGTATTGTTTATTTTTGAGGTTTGAGCTCTTTTCTGAGAATGTTTTCCGCCTTTATAAAGGCGATTTTTTTATTCATACTCCGCACGGACATCTTTAATGATTTCTCGCTGTTTTCCAGCCTGTCTCGCATCGGAATACATGTGAGGCGCAGTCCCGCACAGCACCCATGTCCCCGCACTGCGCCCATGTCCCCGCAGTGAGCCCCACACACTGGCGAGGCGCAGGGAACTTTTCCCCGCATGTACGAGCGCACCTTCTCGGACGGCGAATCGTAGGCGCAGCGCCGCACTGCGCCTAAGTCCTGCACTGCGCCCCAAACACTGGCGAGGCGCGGCGGACTTTACATAGGATGTATGAGCGCGCCCCAGTGCCGACAGAAATCAGGCGCAGATTTCGTCGGAAAACCGGCGGAAAGGTGCGCCCCGACGTGACGAGATTCATACATGTCGCCCATAGTGACCAAATACCGCCACACCGTGGCCACAGATTATCACCACATAGTGACTGAATACTACAACACCATGATCACATATCGCCACCACATAGTGACTGAATAATACACCATACCATTACTGAATACAAACCATTATACTACAACCTATATTACTGGCATACAGTGACCATACAGTTGTGGATACCAGTTGTACACAGACTCTGCAGAGACATATATGGGATTATATTAAAGTTACATCCAGGGACTTACAGGAGACGTCTCTGAAGAGTTGTTCTCTCTTTCTTTTTCTTCTCCATCTCTCCCAGATCGCCATGACGTCTTCTCCCGGCCACAACTCTTCACTGCAGAATTTACAAAACAAATATTTTAGACTCCTCAATTTATCAGCGCTTCTCTACCAATTCCTATCTCTGTATAAACTCCCCATCTAAGCACCTCATATGGTAGCCATGTAATATGCCCCTGTAGCCAGACAGTAGCCCCCAGTAGCCATGTAGTAGCTCCTGTAGACATGTAGTAGCCCCTGTAGCCAGATAGTTATCCCTGTAGCCAGGTAATATGTCCCCTGGAGCCATGTAGTAGCCCCCTATAGATAGGTAAAAGGCTGCTGTAGCCAGGTAGTAGGTCCCTATAGCCAGGTAGTAGTTCCTAAAGTATCTCCCTATAGCCAGATAGTAGCCCCTGCAGTAGCCCCTATAGCCAGGTAGTAACCCCTGTAGTAGCCCCTATAGCCAGCTAATAGCCCCTATAGCCCGATAATAGCCCCTGTAGTAGCCCCTATAGCCAGGTAGTAGCTCCTACAGCCAGGTTGTAGCCCCTGTTGTATCCCCTATAGCCAGGTAGTAGCCTCTATATTCAGGTAGTAGCCCCTGTAGTAGCCCCTATAGCCAGATAATAGCCCCTATAGTAAGGTAGTAGCCCCTATAGTAAGGTAGTAGCCCCTATAGCCAGGTAATATCCTCTATAGCAGTCCCTATAGCCAGGTAATAGCCCCTATGGTCAGGTAGTAGCCCCTATGACCAGGTAATAGCCCCTATAGTAGCCCCAATAGCCAGGTAATAGCCCCTATAGTCAGGTAGTAGCCCCTGCAGTAGCCCCTATAGCCAGGTATTAGCCACTGCAGTAGCCCCTATAGCCATGTATTTGTCGCTATAGTCAGGTATTAGATCCTATATACAGATAGTAGCCCCTGTAGTAGCCCCTATAGCCAGATAATACCCCCTATAGCCAGATAGTAGCCCCTGTAGTAGCCCCTATAGCCTGGTAATAGCCCCTATAGTCAGATAGTAGCCCCAGTAGTAGCCCCTATAGCCAGGTAGTAGCCCTATAGCCAGATAGTAGCCCCTGTTGTAGCCCCTATAGCCAGGTAATAGCCCATATAGGCAGATAGTAGCCCCTGTAGTAGCCCCTATAGCCAGGTAATAGCCCCTATAGCCAGATAGTAGCCCCTGTAGTAGCCCCTATAGCCAGGTAATAACCCCTATAGTCAGGTAGTAGCCCCTGTAGTAGCCCCTATAGTCAGGTAGTAGCCCCTATAGCCAGATAGTTGCCCCTATAGCCAAGTAGTAGGCCCTGTAGTAGCCCATATAGCCAGGTAGTAGCCCCTATAGCCAAGTAGCAGCCCCTGTAGTAGCTCCTATAGTCAGGTTGTAACCCCTGCAGTTAATGATAATAAAATAAAAAAAACATACCTCGCCACGGTCCAACGTTCTCTGCATCCAGGGACGGGAGCTGCTGAGTAGTGTAAGTGGCGTGACGTCATCAGGATCTACTGGGCCAGCAGAAGTGCCCACCAAGGAGATCTAGCGCGGCAGGGGGCATGATGAAAGCCGTGCGCCCCCTGCAACGCTGATACATACAGGGGAGAAGGCAGGACGGTAACGATCTGTCCTGCCTCCTCCCTGTACCAGCAGCTGTACAGCGAGAGTGCAGCTGCTGACTGACTCTACAATGGCTGCGCAGAGTCAAGGGCTAACCTCCGGGCGGGCGAGGTGGGTGGCCGTGGTTCCTCCCTCGGGTTAGTGGAGCCTCGGCGCCCCGGGCGATCGCCTGCCTCGCCCGCCCCTAGGAACAGCCCTGCGCCTATGTTGTTGCCTGTGAGACTTGTGCTCGGGTAAAGGTACCTCGGGTCTGGCCTATGGGGGAACTTCATCCTTTGCCCATTCACCAAAGGCTCTGGTCTCATTTGTCCATGGATTTCATTATGGATTTTCCCCTCTCCAATGGAAAGACAGTAATTTGGTTAATTGTTGATCGTTTTCGCAAAATGTGTCATTTTGTGCCATTGTCTCAGCTTCCTAGTTCTAAAATATTGTCACGTCTGTTTATTAACAATGTAGATTACTTTCATGGATTCTAGAGAACATTGTTTCTGACAGGGTGTACAGTTTGTGGTTAAATTCTGCAGGGCCTTCTGTACTAAACTCGGAATCCAGTAGTCCTTTTCCTCGGTGTTCCATCATGAGTGTAATGGTCAGACAGAGAGTTTTAATCAGGCTATTGAGCAATACAGAAAAACATAGAAAGAAAAAATTTTGCCAGCTCACTACTCCTACACAGACAGATTGCACAGATCCAATCGGTAGGCAGCCGAGGAATAGCATAAAAAAAAGATAGGTGATCCAGCAATCCTTAAAAATGAAGGCTTCCTTTATTTATGAAAATCTTAAAACGTGACATATGGAAACAGGTAAGAAAATGCTGACGCGTTTTAAGCGCAAGGCTCTTAGTCATAGCGTGAACACCATACTGCATGCACATGTATATATACCTATAGGGATACTTACAACATAACACACTCCCCTGTGGTGCAAGATTGGTCTCTAAACCAATAACCGGCAGCCAGAACAATACGTCATAGCTCTTGGATGCGCCCAAGTGATTTCGCATCTGACACAGAATATCAAGAGATCACGTGGTGCCAGAGGACCTGTCCAAGATAATCACGTGAAGCTAAAACAGCGTTACCTAGAGTTTGGAGGTCAGGAAGTAGCACAGAGATGTAAACCATCCCATCTCCGCTCGCAGCACGCCAGGAGCACATGACTAGACATGCAAAGCTGCGAGTGAGGGTGAGTATGACAACCGAAAACGCTATCATAGGTGATGAGGAAAACAGAAAAAACAAAATAAGGAATATAACTAAAATTGTTACTCATAAAATAGGGAATGATGACACAGTCTCGAGCAATACCTTAGATGATATTGTTTAGATAATCAGGCTGAGTGGCTAGCTTAGCTTTCTCTAGCTGAATTCGCCATTAATATCCGTCACAATATTTCCAGTGATACCTCGCTGTTCTTTTGTAACTATTGTTTTCATCCTCGTTTTGGTTTTCTCTCCTTTTCTGCTTCCAATAACCCTGAGTTAGAGGTAGAATCTGTGCACAGTTGTTGTGGATGGGAACAAAGGTTATATATGTGTGATCCTTTGTGTCTCTATTTTAAT